>JBBPBX010030423.1:0-15633 GCA_038048925.1 Garcialebias charrua
ACCACCTGAGGGGGGCTCCTCTCCTATCTATCCTAGATGGATGGATGGGGGCCTTGGGATTCCTGCCCGTGCTCCCCGCATTTTGGGGGAATCTGCCTCATCGTATGCTAATTACTTAGCTGCTAGGAACGTCCATCAGGATAAGTGGGAAAATCCCCTGTCATTCTACGACAGGCTAATCTCGGTCTACTCCGGGGGCAAAACTATTCCTGGACTAGAGGAAAATATGGAGTTTAAACGTCTTTTCATTATGAATCTTATGCCTTTTCAAATGAAATGTGTTCATTTCAAGGTTGATTGCAAAAAAGATTCTATGGAAGTGATAAGACAATATGCTGCGTCAGTTTTTGAGGCCGAAATACAACCTAGGATACCATCAGAGGGTTGTACAGGTCAAAAGGTCACATCCCACTCGCAGGAAGTAGTAGAGGTTCCCTCTCCTTCAAAGTGCGAGAGGTCACAGGTTTTTCATAATAACATACATCAGCATGGTGCTACGAGCTGTAGGAGTTCTGAACCCCCTGCCCCTCAGGTTGAAAACCTTGAGAGGAGCAGAGAACCACACAAGGTAGGTGTTCGCCCTCCAGATGAACCCAGATGGTCCGGATCGAACCAAAAGAGTTCTCTCATGGATCTCACTGTGGGTGAACTTCGAGAGATGTTGATGTCTGGGTACCGTGACCCTTTGAAAAGTGGTCTGTCCCGACATGTGCACCCGAGAAGCGGCCCTCCTGCCCCTGCCCCGCTCGAGACATGCAATGAGTCACACATGCTCCAGATTATGGAAGCGGCGCCTCCGCGCGAGGACGTGACTGAGGATGTGGTTTGTTTGTCAAATGATTTGAATGTTACAGTGGTTGACCACGCTGACACAACGTATGACGTTGTCCTTGATGATAACACAAACAACCTTGTTCCACCTGATGAAGCGACGCGCAGCACTGCCTTTTGCAACAACTCAGTGCACACAGTTGACAACAACAACGTCAACGCTGACATAAATGCTGACAGCAAGCAAATTGCTGAAAATCCACATCCTGACGGTCATGAGGCAGACAGCCATCATGATGCTGACAGCGACGATGATTACACGGACAGAGTCACACGTACACAGACACGTGTGGAAAAACCTGAACGGTTTCTGTGTCACTTTGTAAGAAGGGGTATAGCTAAGAGAGCTTACCTGCCACTCACATTGGAAGGGGTCCTAGAGCAAGAAGCACTCCTGGTTAGCGGCTCAGACGTGTCTGTCATGTCAGCCAAACTGTTTGAGGAGCTGAGGACCGCCGCTAACGATGTTGGCAGGCAAATACCCTTTGTGAAATACACTTATGGTGAGCAACAAGGCCTCGCAAAGACGAGTACAACCCTAATAGCCATGGTTCACATGCAGATTGGCGAAATGTCACTATACCATCCGGTATATGTGTCTGAACTTGACTCACTCCAGACTCCATTTGTGGTTGGCCAAGATTTTATAAATCGCTTTGAAGCGATTATAAATTATGGCAATCAGACAATGTGGACCACAGTGAGCAGTCCACTGCCAATCGTGGTACCTCCTCAAGGTCAGGACACTGACTGTCTAACAACAGGTACCGCTGAGGTCACATGGGATTCCCCAACCGAGACCGCAGACCCGGTAAGTGAACCTTCAACTACAGGTGAAACAGAGGAGACTCAACAATTGGACCAGACTCTGGCCCATCACGAGGACCTCCTCTGCGAGCTGACGCCTTCAGCACTCCCTGACCACTTCCTACCACAGGTAGATGAAGGTGTGGAGATCCAAGAGTCCCACACCGATGACGCTGTACTGTCCTGTGGGACAGGTAATTCGGCATACAGCCAAGCTTTCAGTGAAGTCTTGGTTCAAGGACATCTGAGCCCACAAGGTGACAGTCTACTACACGCTGACAGTCACTTGGGCTCCATTGTTACAGATTTTGAGGACCCCTCCTTAAACAAAAGGGGGGCAGACTCACACTTCCTACCACAGGTAGAGGACGGTGTAGAGATCCAAGGATCACACACCGAGAACGCTGTGCTGTCCTCTGGGACAGGTAATTCAGTTATCATCCAAGCTTTCAATGAAACCTTGGTTCAAGGACATTTGAATTTAGAACTACTCAGAAATGACTTAGTTCTTACAGACTCAAAGAGCACCTCTTCATTCATGAAGTGGGAAGACATACATCACAACGACAGAGACACGCCTGCGACGGCGCCGACAGTTGTGACACACCTGCATTACGCAGAAAGGGGTAAACGTACAGAGGTACGTTGGCCGAAACCTATAAGGTTCCTGTACAAGGTTCCCCATAAACTGCGCGAACAGCTTAAACTAAACAAAGGCATCCTAACTCGTGCCCATGGACGGACGTCCACACCCGTGTGCTTGGTCCCTCATGACCACAGGGGGGTGATGTTAGGCCATGCCCATGTCAAGGACAAAGATTTCAATAACCCCACAAACGACAAAGCTCTCGCAAACTCAAAGACTTCATGGGAAAACAAGGTCGTCCAAGCACAGGATAGTAAATAAACTAAACAGTTTAAACTATACTAGTTGCGAAGAGAAACCGTTCCAACTAGAACTTAGAAACGCTAAGAATAATAACCACAACAAAAAACTAACCTTAACAACCGTTTAAATCTGGAGGATTTAATTGACATCGGTTATAAAGCTAAGAACTGTTTTTCTTGTGTGAAACACGTTGGAATCTGACGACCAGAGTGAGTTTGACGTAGTGAAACGTTGTTTTTTAGTTGCTTAATTGCTACTTTTGTGTTATTGAAGTTGTTATTGTTTTCTGAACACTCCCAGCCAAAAGAGGTTTTGATTGTTGATAAGTTGAAGACTTAAATGGATTTTAACTATGCCAACATGCTGTTCATTTTGTTAAAGATCTCAATCTTTGAAAAGTCATTGTAGATTAATACTACTTAAGGTACTATAATCTACACTGATCTCCCAATCATTTAGGTAGAACCGATTCGATCGTTTCTATTCTAGATCTATTCATTTTGATGAGTCTCGCCATAGACTTCAAAATTTTTAGGGATTACCAAATCTTGCGTCGTTCGTCTAAAAGACAACAGACATTTAGACCAAACTAGTTTCATTTTTTCATTTTAGTTTAACCTAAACTAATTAATGAATGGAGGAATAGTTTGAAAGAAGAGGCCTTCGTTACAGAAGCCCTCCCCATTTCTATAGGTATAGATCCCTATTTCTGATTTTTACAGCTTTGATCCACCCCTTAATTGGTAATTTTAGCTGATCTAATCCATGATAGCTTACATACCAGGTGCATATAGGTAAGGCTTAATGTAGAATCCCAATCATAAGCCCACCTAAAACCACATAATTGCATGACACATTGAACCAGGGTGGCACCGACTGGAAGCCATCCAGCCTGCAACCTTCGATGTGGGGACCTGCTGATCCAACGTTGGTCTTCAACCTTCATCCAAGGCCCGCCTCCTCTGCTTCAATCGAGGGATCCCCTCTACATGCTGATTAAAAACCATTCTTGCTGATGAAATCAATAACCCCCATCGTTGTGGATTTACCGTTGTGGATTATAAGACTTTGTTTCCAAGGGATCACAGACTCAGTTTTCCATGGGTTAACAGACTATGTTTTCCAAAGGATTAAAAGCTTGCCGCAATGGGATTACCTACGAACAGTATGGAATTTCCAAAAACATTATGGGAGTATAATTTTGAACTTTTTTTGACTTTTTTTTCCACTTGCTGGATTACATAGAGGTCAGAGACATTCGGTGGTATCCTTTCGTGTTGGAACTCATCTCCAAGGACAGGCGATGACTTCCAAAAAGGGGGACTGTAGTGATATAGGCCTCTGTCTTGACCTTCAAGTACACCTCTCCACATCTCTCTGAAACTCTAAGTGTTACACCTTCTTGAAGCCCTCAATGAGACAAATTGACACTTATATTTTGTGACAATTATTATGAATTAATGGACACTAATTAATCAGATTGAACTTTCTCTTTAATGTGTGTTAATTCAGAATTGATCAAACAGTATTTTTGTCATTTCAATGATGATTTTACCAAGCTGGTATATTTTAAATATGACAAAGTTAAGAGAACATCTCAGAATGATCATGCTTTGAACTTTCTGCTCTAGGCAGAATAAGTGTCGAAAGTTGAAGGAACAATCCTTCGTATTTGTTTGAACTGTTTTTGTTTCAAAGGAAAAGTGCTAGACATAGCTTGCTTTTGGTCTCCCGTCCTTTCTACAAACAATGAATCAGTTCTCAAAACAAAGTACTGACTTTGTGCACATGCACCTGCATCTTCTCACGTATGTTTTCTATGTTTTGTCTACCCTATCATCTGTCACTCAAACTCACTCATTTGCAAAGTCACACCCTCTCTAGGGGTGCAACAACCAATCAGCAGGAAGTATGTGACTAAGTCACACCCCCTTCTTAAGGGGCACTTCCTGGATTTTGGGTTAGAGTTTCGAGGAGTACGAGCTGTCAACCTGCTCTCCTCCCTGGGAAAGCTGGAGTCGGCCCGGTCATATGTCAACGACCCACGTCTCCGCTAGGATCATAGCAAAGCCTTACTGTGATCCTGTCACTGTTCTGGAAGAATTTGTTTTCTAAAGTTTTATTTTGAAAGTTCAACCAGTGCGATTGGAGTCTGTTCCTGCCGGTGAAGGCGTGCTCCCGCTCGTCTGACCCAGTCATACACGCACGAAGTCATCTGGACGCTCACTGGACCACACAGTCCGTTAGTGTCCACAAACTTCTCAGTCCTCACCTCGCAAGACGTCTCGTCACCAGGTAAAGAGGCTTGTTTGTATGCTGAACGTGTGGGAAGCCCAGCTGAGATCCGTATGGGAAAGCTTGCCACCCTGGTTGTTTTCAAAATAATTAACTTCCGTTAACTTAGCTTCCATTCATCTCCTTCCTCCTATTTCTTATTTTTCATAAGTATTTAATCTGTCAAGTTTTGTGCCAACAGTTAAGTTTTAATTGTCTGTTTGTTTTAATTTGAATTCTTGTCAACATAGTTATTAAATCAGAGCTAATATCGATACAAATGTTTATGTAATTTTTGTGATAGTTTCAATAAAAGGTCTATTCTTTTGGTAGACCAACATAAATTGAAGTCTAAGCGTGAAATTACATTACTGGCTAATCACATCGTTAGATTTGTTGATTTATTCTGAAAAAGTTGAGACCCCGTGAACTTGGTGGCAAGTTTGTGCAGATAAAGTCTGCTCAGACTTGCACGTCTAAACTATAGGTAAGTCAGTAAACTGACTAATAACTCCTATATTGTTACAAATGAATGAATTTGAATAATGGTAGGGAGCATTAATCTATGTGGGGGAGAGAACGCTGAAGTGCCCACCAGTAACTCTCTCTTTACTGGCGGGCATCTTTTGTTTCCCCGAAATGGACAGTTCATTAGGAAGTGGCCGGACCTGCCACAGTACATAGCTTTGAGTCCATACGTCTTTGTCTCTCTTCAGGAGTTAAACGAGTATGCCCAATCTGCATTGATTCAGGTTCAGGCATGGCAGGTAGCTCTTTAGCGGGTGACGTAGAAGAGGAAAGAGGACCAGCAGTGAGTTGTTCTTGGTTAATGTAGTTCGCTGTAGGGTGTTTGTAGGCGCGGAGCTCACCTGGTGACGTGAACCCGGAAGTGAATTGATTGTGGGAAGTGTAGTCCCGCTCTCTCCTTCGTTCCCAGAAGCGTTCATCAATAGAGATTGCTAACTCAATTAGCTCATCAAAGCTCTCTGGCTCGTCTCTTGTAGCAATTTGATCCTTGATAGGGTTAGAATGAGAATTTAGGAAGGTACCTTGTAGTGCCGTGTTGTTCCACCCCGTTTGTGCGGCGATGATACGGATGTTGAGGGCATAATCAGCTATTGGACGTCAGCCCTGACGTAATCCAAGGAGTTGTTTTACGGCATTTGGCTTCTGCAGAGGATGGTCAAAAATTCGATGAAACTCTTTTAACAAGGTATCAAATGAAACAAAATCCAAATCATGAAATTGTAAGATGGAGTTAACTCACCGAAGTGCATCACCTTTCAGCTGGTTGGTGAAGTAAGTTATTTTGGCGATGTCAGTAGAGTATAACTGGGGTGCTCCCTTAAAGGTGAGCTTAATTTGCAATAGGAAACCCTCACACAGACTAGGGTCTCCGGAGAAATATTCTGAGGATTTAGTGATTACCTGTTGTGTAATAGTTGGGTCCCTGGGTTTCATTCTGGAGGAAGTGGGCTCGGGAGAAATTGTAGGAACTAGATGAGTAGAAGAAGGCGAGAGATGTTGATTAAGTGTAAAAATCATACCTCCTAGTTCCCTCATATTGGACTGTCTCCCTTTGTTGATTTAAAACTTGCAGAAGCATCTCTTCGAGTTTGTTGATGCGTTCCATCTGTGAAGGAAAGGTGGCTTGTTCGGTTCTGGTCTCATTCTGGACCTGGTGTGGCTGGAGCATTTCTGTCATAACACGGGGAACCCAGCGTGATAGAGACCAGAAAGGACAGGAAACACACACACACATCATTGTTTCCTGTAAGGTCTGCTTTCACACACTGAACTTTGAATGGGTCACAGGCACGTGTTATCCCAAGTATGTATGTGTGTTAGCTTCCAATTTACATATGTTGGTGCGTGTCAGTGGATCAGCCTGTATAACTTCTCTCGCTCTCACAGTTTCCTCATTGAATTGATAAAGCTCCCCGGATGGGAAGCAAGACGTCTTCTGTTACAAATAAAGTCCAGTTGTTCTGTATTGAACGCCTTTTTTGATTTATCATGTCCTGGACGACTGAGAATCTTCACCAGCATAGTGTTTTGATAAATCGTAAAGAATGATCAGGTATTTCACAGTATTTTGTAAAAGAAGACAAGAAAATCTACGATCAAAATGAAATAGTAAATTAATTCAATGAATATTATATGAACGTTGGTCCAAGTCTTGCAGATAAATTACCAAATGTAAATAATGATGTGAGTCATACAGTCATGGTTTTTGCCAACAGCATTTTTTTGGTGACACTGATAAAGAAGAAATACTGATTATTGTGAAAAATCTTGCAGATCAAAGATTCAAAGATTGGACACGGACAGGATGTTTGTAAAGGATACAATGATATAATTGTGTTGTTTGGGTGAAGATATTGAACAGATATTAGAGATGATACAGGCAGAATTCTTAAGAATACAAATTTGGTTCCAACTTAATAAGTTATTATTAAATTAGGAAAAAACAAACAACATGATATTTAGTAAAATAAAGAAAATTATCAAAGTCCCATTTAAAATTGACAGTATTGAAATTCATAGAGTTAATGAAATACAATTTTGGGGTGTCGTTATTGATGAGAAGCTGACATGGTAATCTCATGTAAATTACTTAAGAATAAAGATCGTCAAATCAATTGCATTACTGTATAAAGGTTGGTTGTTTGTAGTTATTTTGTATGTTTTTTAAAAAAAAGGAGCAGATATAAGAAATTTTTCTTCTTTCTGCACCTTTTTCATTCAATGTTTTTTTTTCTTTTGATGAATTTGTTTTGTTTATTTTAAATGAATGAATAAATGAATAAAAAATGAGGTCAGTTTACCATACCATACCATACCATTTTATTTATAAAGCACTTTAAACAGGAACAAGCCAAAACCAAAGTGCTAAACAAACAAACAAGAAACAGGCAACACAGACAATGAAGTACAACACGAAAAACATAAAAACACTGCAGATCATAAATAAAACGATCAAATACAAATCAGCTGGTGTTGAAAGCAACAGAACAGTAGTGAGTTTTTAACCGGGATTTGAAAACCGAGAGGGAGGGGGCCTGTTTGATGAGCAGCGGTAACTTGTTCCAGAGTCTTGGGCCTGCTACAGAGAACGCCCTGTCACCTCTGCGCTTAAGGCGAGTTTCTGGAACTCTTAAAAGTACCCGGTCCTCTGACCTCAAAGCATGTGGAGGGACATATGGGTGTATCGGATCTGAGAGATAGGCGGGGGCGAGACTGTTCAGTGATTTGTAGACATACATGAGAATTTTGAACTGGATTCGAAGATGAACCGGTAGCCAGTGCAGGGAGGCCAAGACATTCAGCCACGGTTCTGCTCTGAGTTTTGGTCTTTTAGATTTAATAGGAGCTACTTGATCCAGAGCCTTTAAACAAGCAGAGTCAAACTGGGATGTCAGCTCCTCAGTGCTGGAGAGGAACATTGCGGGCTGAATTAATATGTCATTGTTGTAAACTTCAGTGAAACATGCAGCAGTTAAATGGTTAACATTCCTGCCTTTACGTGCAGAAATGCATGTCTTAGGAGTTACATGGAGGAGGGTGAACTGAAACTGGACTGGCATATGGTCTGAAAATACATTGTCTCCTATTTCAAGGTTTGAAACAGTCACATCACATGTTAACACAAGATCCAGAATATGTCCGCGCTGTTGGGTGGGAGAGTTCACGTGTTGAGTTAAATTAAATGAGTCCTATAAATCTAAAAAGTCCTTAACCATGGGCTTCTCATGACAACACACATGCAAGTTGAAATCACCAAAAATGACCACCCGAGAATATTTAGCTGTAATTTCAGCCAGGAAATCAGAAAACTCACTGATGAAATCCTTAGAACGAGGTGGACGGTAGACCAGAGCACATAAAGTCACAGGTGAATGGCCTAGTTCAAAAACAGTCAGCTCAAAACTGGAGCAGGAGACTGGGATGGGCAATTGTTTACAGTTAAAAGTTGATTTGAATATTGTTAATAATCCACCACCACGACCTGACTGTCGAGGGTCATTAAAAAACAAACAGTTTGGTGGTATTATTTCCATCAAGGCGCTGGACTCACCTGTCGACATCCACGACTCTGTTATACAGAAAAAGTCCAAGTTGTGATCTTCAAAGTAATCCATGAGTATGAAAGTTTTGTTTCAGACAGATCTTGCGTTGACAACACAGATCTTGATGTTATCCGAGCTAGCAACTGGTGAGTGAGCACGCGCCAGCAGCTCGCTTCCAACAAAGAGCTGCTGCGGCCGCAGATCCCCGTTGATTTCCTGGTCCGTGCACGTGGGAAGCTGGCGATGAGAATCTAGACCACCAGCTGAAGACAGCGAAGCAACACGCAGGGCTCTGAGCTTAACCAGCCAGCCAGCTCATGAGCCACGTTTCTTCCTCCGTGTCGATCGACTTCTCCGTGCAGGCAGGTGTGGAGCGCAGCAAAGGTAAACGGGAAGCTCGTCCCTGAGCAACGGGGGCAGAGGGGGTCTCCCCGAGGTACGCTCATACTGGCCTAAATCAGCGACATCCGCGGCAGCAAAACGTAGATCCGGGAGCTGCTTCTGATCATAAACCAGCAGTGTATTTAAGTCTCCGATGAAAAACGAACAAAACACGAAAACTCCGAACACCAACAGGAGAGGTGGATAAGCAGCCATGCACATGGGTGCCATCTTGGAACTTTTAAAGCTCTCTGTTTTGTCCTCTAGTTTGTCCTCTAGTAGTTTGTCCTCTAGTAGTCTAAGCTTGAAAGCATGACAAGCCAATCCTAACTATAGGATTTATCAAAAAGGAAAGTCTTAAGCCTAGTCTTAAAACTGGACAATGTGTCATCTCTACAGACAGAAACTGGAAGTTGGTTCCACAAGAGAAGAGCCTGATAACTGAAAGATCTTCCTCCCATTCTGCTTTTGGAAACTCTAGGGACTGCGAGTAAGCCTGCAGTCCGAGAGTGAAGTGCTCTGCTAGGAAAATATAGAACAATAAGATCTCAAATATAAGATGGAGCTGTAGGGTGTTGAGAGCTTTGTAGGTTAGAAGTAAGATTTTGATTTGAATTCTGGATTTGACAAGGAACCAGTGGAGAGAAGCTAAAACTGGAGAGATATTACCTCTCCTACTAACTCCAGTTAAGACTCTGGCAGCAGCATTTTGGATCAACTGAAGACGTTTTAAAGAAGTATTTGCACACCCAGATAATAAACCATTGCAATAGTCCAGCCTAGACACGACTTCTTCTTCTTGTCCCAGCGGCGGCTTGGCTTTGATTGTTTCTATATGGCCCTCACCAGAGCAGAAGCGCCAGCAGCAGTAGCATCAGAGAAAACGTTAGCATCGCTTAATCCACTTTCAATTTGCAATGCCAATATAGTAGCTTTAGCAAGTGTTAGGTCCAGTTCGAGTAACAATCGGTCTCTTATGCGAGAGTTAGCAACATGCTTGATCAGTTGGTCACATAGTATTTGTTCCTCCATGTTGCCAAAATCACATGCAGCAGCTAACTCACATAGAGAAGCTAATAATTGGTTTACCGTCTCATCCGGCCTCTGTGCTCTATGTCGAAACTTGTGACATTCAGCAATGACATTCACTTTCAGCACAAAATGTTCTTTTAGAGTAGCAATAGTAGCAACAAACGTGTCTCAAGTGTTTGGCATGGTGTAGAAAAGGCGTTGACCCTCCATGCCCAGAGCATGAAGTAGAACTGTGCATTTTCTTGCATCAGGATTGTTGTCCACCGATGCTGCGATCACCAATATGTAGTTTTTAAACATTTTTAACCATGTTGGAAATTATATCACTGGTTCCCCTGGGCAATGGATGGAATGGAGCTGTAAAGGCACAGAAATAGATATTCTCGTCACCAATGTTGTGTGGGTTGCAAAAAAAATAAGCAGACATGTGGATCAGCTTTTGACAGGCTCTGTCCCTGTCTGTTTCTTTGTATTTATTTGTGTTCCCCTTCTGTCATACTTTTGTTATTTTGATCTTTGTGATTTCAGTTCCTGTGTCTCTGATTCTGTTTCCTGTCACTTTCCATTTCACTCCTCAGTCTGCCTCTCCCATCTTTATTATTCACACCTGTTCTAATCAGCCACCTGCCCAGGTGCTCTCATTATTCACTCTCCCTCTGTCTTATAAAAAGCCTTTCTCTCCTTCACTCCTCGTCCGGTCATGTTCTGTATTTCACTCGGATGTCTCAGTCCTCCTCTGCCCGTTTACTCTGATGTCCTGTTCAGTCTTGTTCCTTATTGTGTTTTGCCAGAGTAAGTTTTGCTGCCTCGACAGCATTTTGTTTTGTTGTTTAAATAAATTTATTTTATTTAAACTCCTGCCTCACTCGCCTGCCATGGAACTAAAACCAAAGGATCGTGACAGAATGACCGGACCAGACCCAGACCCAGCAGGTTTTGTGAGCATCACCAAGCAGCAGGTTTTGTGAGCATCACCAAGCGCTGTTCTGAGTGGGACCTACTCCATCAGGTAACCCTTAAATATATTGACACTGTGGCAACTTCCTATGATCTACAGGAAAGGTTGGTGGCAAGTGAGGACTTTATAAATGTGTTTACCTAGTTGGAGTCCGTAAGTTATGACCCGGGGCTGTTTGAATTATTTTCTTAAGCCTGGACCGAGAGACAAATGCTACGCTCTCGTCTCCTGCCGGCTACTGCCCTGCCCCCGGGTCATCCCAGGATCCCCTCAGTACCAGCCAGTATGGTCCCGCCCACTGACCCAGCGCCATCTTGCTCAGTGGGTGTAGAAGGGAGCAGTTCACCATCTTGCTCAGTGGGTATCAACAGTGACCCACTTGCCTGCGCTGTTCCTTGCCGCCGCAGAAAGAGGGGTCGACGTTGGACCTAAGCCCTCTCTCTGCCTGAATGACCTAGCTCTGATCCTGAAGCCCTCAACTCAGTTCTAGGGGTCCCTCCAGCTGCAAAGCCTCTGGTCTCACCTCCTGATCCGGCTCCTCTGGCCTCGCCGCTTGATCCGGTTTTCCTGGTCTCGCCGCCTGATCTGGCTCCTCTCGTCTCGCCGCCTGATCCAGCTCCGCTGGTCTCGCTGCCTGAAGACCCTTCGCACGACTCGACGGCTGCAGACCCTTCGCACGACTCGTCGGTTGCAGACCCTTCGCACAACTCAACAGCTGCAGACCCTTCGCACAACTCAACAGCTGCAGACCCTTCGCACTACTCGACGGCTGCAGACTCTTCGCACAACTCGACAGCTGAAGACCCTTCACATGACTCAACAGCTGCAGACCCTTCGCACAACTCGACGGCTGCAGACTCTTCGCACAACTCGACGGCTGAAGACCCTTCGCATGACTCAACAGCTGCAGACTCCTCGCACGACGCTTTGCCTGCAGACTCCTCGCCCGACTCTTTGCCTGCAGACTCCTCGCCCGACTCTATGCCTACAGAAACCGACTTGGCTGCAGATTCCTTAGCTGACTCATTGGCTGCAAAACACGACTCATTGGCTGCAGAACATGACTCCGGCTGTAGACTCCTCCCCTGACTTATCGGCTACAGACCCTTCACCCGACCTCCCGGCTGCTGAACCCCGATCTGGCCCTGTAGCAGCAGAACCCTGGTCTGGCCCAGCAGCTGTCAGCAGAGCCTCGGCCTGGCCCTGCAGCTGCCAGCACCACGATCTTTGGGCCAGCAGCTGCCAGCACCACCATCTCGGGCCCCATTCTATCCTTCTTTGAACTCTGGTCCCACTCTGGACGGTCCCCGGGCCATCCACGTGAACTCTGGTCCCGCTCTAGATGGTCCCCTGGCCGTCCACCTGAACTCTGGTCCCGCTCTGGACGGTCTCCTGGCTGTCCATTGCTCTGAACGTTTGCCCAGGGCCGTTCATATCTATTTGTGTCTTGGTTCCTCTCGCTCCCAGGTCTAGCCCTGTCGGTTTTTGTTTAGATTTTGTTCATGCCCTCCATCCTTTTGTTTCCCCATTCCTCCCACCCGTTCTATGTTTTTTCGGTGTGGTTCTAGGGGACGTCAAGAGACGTCCCTTGAGAGGGGGGTTATGACAGGCTCTGTTCCTGTCTGTTTCTTTATATTTATTTGTGTTCCCCTCCTGTCATACTTTTGTTATTGTGATCTTTGTGATTTCAGTTCCTGTGTCTCTGATTCTGTTTCCTGTCACTTTCCATTTCACTCCTCAGTCTGCCTCTCCCATCTTTATTATTCACACCTGTTCTAATCAGCCACCTGGCCAGGTGCTCTCATAATTCACTCTCCCTCTGTCTTATAAAAAGCCTTTCTCTCCTTCACTCCTCGTCCGGTCATGTTCTGTATTTCACTCGGATGTCTCGGTCCTCCTCTGCCCATTTACTCTGATGTCCTGTTCAGTGTTCCTTATTGTGTTTTGCCAGAGTAAGTTTTGCTGCCTCGACAGCATTTTGTTTTGTTGTTTAAATACATTTATTTTATTTAAACTCCTGCCTCACTCGCCTGCCAGCACATGGGTCTAAAACCAAAGGATCGTGACAGCTTCAGTTCCCATGTTTACTTCCCATGTTAAGGGGCGGCTGTGGCGAAGTGGTAATGGCAGTCCCCCGATCGGAAGTTTGGAGGTTCGAATCCCGGTTCCCCACACCATGTGTCGTTGTGTCCTTGAGCAAGACACTTAACCCTGAGTTGCTCCCGGTAGGACTGGATGGCGCCTTGCATGGCAGTCTGCCGCTACCGGTGTATGAATGTGTGAATGAATGGGTGGATGGTTGTTATTGTAAAGCGCTTTGGGGCCCATCATAGGGGGCTGGAAAGTGCTATACAAATAAGCTCCATTTACCATTTACTTCCTTTTTCGTTTTTTCCACCATCACGCTCAGCATAGTATATTTAACAAACAGTCTTAGACTACCCTCTAGTGCCCTTTGCAATAACAATACGACAGAACACAACAATGTGTGGGATAAAAAAACATGTCCTGATCAAAAAATAACACCGAGATTTTTAACAGTAGAGCTGGAGGCCAGATTAATGCCATCCAAGGTGGACAAAAGCCTGAAAAAAATTCCTAAAATGGTCAGGACCAACAATACTGTATTCCTAAGATGGTCAGGTCCAAAAATCAAAATTTCAGTCTTGTCTGTATTCAAAAGCAAAAAAAATGTAGGGTCATTCAGGTTTTTATGTCTTTAAGACTTGCTTGTTGTCTGAGTAGCTGATTGGATTCATTGGGTTTCATGGACAAATATAATTGTGTATCATCAGCATAACAATGAAAATGTATCCCATGCTGTTTAATAACGTCCCCAACTTACGAGCGAGTTCCGTCCCTAGGGGACGCTCGTATGTCAAAAATTAGTAAGTAGGATCACATAGTAAAAAAAAAAAAAAAAAAAAAAAAATTTTTTTTTTTTTTTTTTATTTTTTTTTTTATATAAATGAATACATGTACAGTACTGGACAGTCACCAAGCACTTAGCCTATCCTAACACAGTTTTTAAAGATGAAGGAATGAGTTGAATTGTCTCCCTTTCACATAAAGGGAGCTAGCTCCCTTTATGGGAATGGAGCCTGCAGGGAGGAGGGAGACAATTCAACTGACTCCTTCATCTTTAAAAACTGTGTTAGGATAGGCTAAGTGCTTGGTGACTGTACAGTACTGTACATTTATCTATTTATTAAAAATATACAGTATATACAGTATTTTTATTTTTTTATTGTTTTTTATTTATAAATAGATAAATGTACAGTACTGTACAGTCACCAAGCACTTAGCCTATCCTAACACAGTTAAGGAGTCAGTTGAATTGTGTCCCTCCTCCCTGCAGGCTCCATTCCCATAAAGGGAGCTAGCTCCCTTTATGTGAAAGGAAGACAATTCAACTCACTCCTTCATCTTTAAAAACTGTGTTAGGATAGGCTAAGTGCTTGGTGGCTGTACAGTACTGTACATGTATTCATTTATTTAAAAAAAAAGTTTAAAAAAAGTTTAAATTTTATTTTTATTTTTTTAATGAGATGCATACTCGTAAGTTTGGGACCTCGTAAGTAAGAGTGCTCGTAAGTCGGGGACTACCTGTATAGCTCCCTTTATGTGAATGGAGCCTACTGGAGAGGAGGGAGACAATTCAACTGACTCCTTAACTGTGTTAGGATAAGCTAAGTGCTTGGTGACTGTACAGTACTGTACATTTATCTATTTAAACATCCATCCATCCATCCATCCATCCATTTTCGTCCGCTTATCTGGGGTCGGGCCGCGGGGGTAGCAGCCTAAGTAGGGAGGCCCAGACTTCCCTCTCCCTAGCCACATGGAGCAGCTCCTCTGGGGGAATCCCAAGGCGTTCCCAGGCCAGCCGAGAAACATAGTCCCTCCAGCGTGTCCTGGGTCTTCCTCTGGGTCTCCTCCCGGTGGGACATGCCCATTAAAAAATAAAAAATAAAAAATATATATTTTTTAATAAATAGATAAATGTACAGTACTGTACAGTCACCAAGCACTTAGCCTATCCTAACACAGTTTTTAAAGATGAAAGAATGAGTTGAATTGTCTCCCTCCTCCCTATCAGGCACCATTCACATAAAGGGAGCTAGCTCACTTTATGTGAAAGGGAGACAATTCTACTCATTCCTTCATCTTTAAAAACTGTGTTAGGATAGGCTAAGTGCTTGGTGATTGTACAGTACTGTACATATATTCATTTATTTAAAAAAAACCTTTTTTTTTTACTATATGTTTCGACTTACGTTTTTTTCGACATACGAACGGTCCTTAGGTCCGGAACTTGTTCGTAAATCGAGGGTTCCCTGTATATGTATGTATATATGTATGTATATATATATGTATATATGTATGTATAT
>JBBPBX010030423.1:15698-29062 GCA_038048925.1 Garcialebias charrua
TATACTACTATACAGGGAGTCCGTGACTTACGAACAAGTTCCGGACCTACGGGCCGTTCGTAACCCGATTTTGACGTAAGTCGGGGACCACCTGAGCCGCCACTGTTTTTTTTTTTGTACATGTACAGTACTGTACAGTTACCAAGCACTTCGCCTATCCTAACACAGTACACTACATGTAAACACATTAAACAATTACATGTACATAAAAAAAAAATACAATTTCTTACTTTGAGCTGATCAAGCTTGTCTCTGTCTTTAAGCATGTTAGCTCCTTGCACGTCCGACCTCTGCAGCTTCATACTGCTTCACGCGGTCCAAACTGTTTACAGGAAGGACTGTTAGCATGTTAACTCCATACATTTGGAGCAATCATGAAGGAAAAAAGATTTAATAACTTACTTGGAGCCGTTTCTCCTTCCAGCAGGCTCCGCGCTGCGTTAGCATTAGTTGCTCCATAGCTGCGCACATTAGCCCTCCGTTAGCTCGGTGTCGTCCCTCCAAATAGGCGGCACAGCTTTCTCCGTGTTTTAGCATGTTAGTTCGGTATCCACCAAACATCTGAGGCTAAAAGGCAGACATCAGGCGAGCTAACGGCTGCAGCAGGCGTTTCCGCGGCCTGTCGGGTCCTGTCTCCGGTGGAGCTAACGTTAGCATGTTAGGTGGTGGTTGTCCGGTCACATTAAGCTGTCTAAATTAGACAGTCTAATGCTTCACGCGTTCCACAACGTCTTTTCCCTTCGTATATCTATCCAACGACAAAGCCCCCGTTCAGCTGGAGGTAATTTGTCCACGCGAAGCAACCTCTCTGAACAACACGGTTCGTAGCCGGCTGCTGCCCAGGCAGGAGACTCCAGTGGAACTAACGTTAGCATGTTAGGTGGTGGATGTCCGGTCACCAATGTTCCCTCTAAGCTACGTGCATGCGCAATTACGCACTTCTTGCACATTCTCAGCGCACAATAAAATCTTTGTAGCGCATCCAAAGTAAACTGAATACTTGAATGAATGTGACGGTATGTCCTATATGCTTTGAACGCACCACAGAAGAGCCGGGATCTGATTGGGTCTGGTTAGCCCACCGGTCAGCCTCAACTTAAAATGATTGATGGACAACGATTACATCCAATCATATTGAAGCTCACGTTGTTTTGACCAATTACTAACAGGAAGGCGGGTCTTAGAAAAGCAAGCAAGTGTGCATACGGCTTCACTGTCAAATCAATGTAGAATATTGCCACACCGGGACACAATACAGTTTTACTATAGAAACAAGTGGCGCTCTGCCTCAATTTCTCCTCCTACTCAAGTGTCCAGCGCCTCCTCTGACTGATGATGTGTCCCCCTATTGGAGCGAATCAGAGCGCAGGCTACGTGGAAATTATTTCAGCAGGAAAGACTTAGCATCTCAGCGACTCAATTTAAATTAGTGCCAAAACTACAGATTTTAAATCTCGTTGTTAGGTCAAGTAAACTCAGAGTTATGATCAATAACCCACTCCATGTCTTTATCTGAATAAAGTCAAATATCAAGCGCGTTACAGCGAGAAGCTGCAGTCCCCCCACCACACATACACACACTACTGAACACAAAAAACTACAAAAACTCTAACTTCCTGCTTTCCACGAGTCTGGTGAGGAAGTTGAGATGTGAACTTTCTCTTTGAAGCTGGTAACGTCCGACCATGAGCCAAAAGGTCCACGTTTCTCAGCAAGGTTTAACAGCAAGCTTCTGTGGAACCCGAATCGAGTGTCACAGTTTCAAACTGTGAATTAATGTTCCTCTCAAGGAACACTTTTATTCTGAAAACCAACCAGGAAACCCACTTTTCTGGTCTGATTAACGTGGACGGCAGAAGACACTGAAACAGTGAACACGGACAACTGGACCCGAGAAGATTGATCATCTTTGAAGGTAACAAGTCATTAGATGTTTTGCCAAGTGGACCGACGGCTAGCGAGCGTCTGCCAGAATGTATGCGACCTCTGGTTATACAGCACATCCTCTCAGGATAACCCCCTTATTCCATTTTCTTCCATCCTCCACCTTTCCGCCTTCTCATGCTGAAACTTTTCCTAAACTAGAGTATATATTTTGTCAGTTAACTAAACTTTAAGTTAATGTGCCTGTAGAATAAGCAATACAAAACCCTTATTAAAAAGTGTTACGATCTTTTTTTCACATCCGGGTCACGTCAGCGGAAGTTGACGTGTTGTTCCAGATGGTGCGTTCACGAACCTTTACGTACAGTCGGACTTGGTGATCGACCTGACTTTTTAATCGCTCCAAACACTTTTAGAATATCACAAAACATCGCGATTAAGCAGTTTCTGACAATATTTTATGCATAGGAACGAAACAAGCCAGACAATCCAACAGAACTATGTGCACAAAATGGAATCTGACGAACGGCAGCGAACCAAAACTTCTTATCTTTAGCCACGTCAGGTAATATTAGCGCTAGCTTTTCACCAATTTTCGGACTCTTTTCAACTTGATAAACGCTTATAACACCACAGAAAATACTGTTAACGTATTGATCCACATCTAAAATGGTACCTGAGTCTCTTCTCAGTAAGGACAGCACTTTAACTGTTGAACACAACGGAACCATCTGAGGTTCGGTTCGGTCCACTTCGCTGAACAAAAAAGGTAACACCACCCACTATTTGTCAACATTTCAAACAGCAATATGCACCTTGGTTCTGCTCTAAAATGTGAAAATAGCACACAACAGCAATCTGCAGATGTAATAAAAACAGAAAGAGCTTCTGAGGGTGACACGGAGGTTATCCACAGTGAAAAACTGCACTTGTAGCTATGACACCTCATCAACGTCTCAAACAGAGTGACAATTTCATCAGTAGCAACTTCACGTTTAAAAATTGAACAAACGATAGATCCAACCTTAAAATGAGACACAGACAATGCAATTTCTAGCAACTTCCGTTCACTTTCCAGCCAAACTATCTTTCAGAGTTTAAAATTGGATAAAAGTTATGCCAACATGCCATAACAATAGACTACAAATCAATTTAAATCCTTTTTAAAGACCTTTACGAGCCACCATATGTAGAGTATATATACTGGTCAGTTTTACTGACTGTACAATATTCCAGATGAGAAATTGAGTAGATTTTTTATCTGACACAACTTATCATCAATATTAAACGAGTTCTCTTTTTTCAGGATTTAAACTTGAACTTGTAGGCAAGATATAACTTGACAGGAAACGTTATTATGTTGGTTCACCAGGAGATGAATCATTTAATGATAGAATCGTTAAATTACAACAACATTTCATGAGAATTGGTTCTTGATCAATTTCTTATACCTTAACTATCGACAGATTTAAATTTTGAACAACAGACAAGTAAAATATGACATTACTTCTTCTGCAGGTACTCTTAACTTAGTTTGTTGCTGACAACAAGTTTAAAGGGAAGTTTTTTAGCATAAGAGGGAGGAAAGGTGGAAAAGAGGGGGTGAACTATCTTGAATGTTTATAACCAGAACATGACGCATTCTCCGTGCGGTCTCCAGCTGGACGTATCCGTGTGTAAACAATCAGCGACCTTACCTTGGACGGTCAAAGAGCGATCTGGTCCTTGAAGTCTGATGAGGTCAGTCAGTTTATCTTGCAGCTTCTCACGTCCGCCTTTGGCCCACTGAAGTAACGGCAGTCTGGTTGATTTTCAGAATAAAGGATTCCTTGAAGGAACCTCTTTCAGATAGAACTTAGAGTTCAAGTGAGTTTACAGCAGTCTTGCTATCAACTCTGCTGTTGAACTGGACCGTTGACGCTTGGTCCAAGTTCTCAGCTTAAAAGAGAAAGTCAATTCATGTCACTTCCTCCCAACAACTCAAGAGAGAAGTAAGATGTGAAGGTTTTAACTGAGACGTGATCCAGAAGACGTGTTATTTTCTGATTGGCCGAATGGCATCAGAAGATGATGTGAGAATAACAACACGTTGAAAGAGGGTCAAAATATTAGTTTGTCAGAAAGATAAAGTGTTAGTTTCAGATGTCAGCATTTTATGATACTGATTCCTTTGCCTTAACACTTTAAGCAAAATACTGTTGGTTTGATTAAAAACAACGTCATTAAGCATCACATATGGGACCTATTAATGATAAAAGCAAAAACAGATATTATTCATCTTGATTTTTAAATAGGGCAAAAACAAAGAGTCTCTTGGTGTGTAGATTGTCCTGAGCTCAAATTAAAATGAGATAAACAGTGTCACTGAATCTTCACTGCAGGTTTGAGAAGAGAAATCCTTCATGAATAACATTTTGAAATAACATTTGCTATTCAGCATGAATTAAACATTTTCAATTAAACAGTCTTTGACTAACAAACATTGGATTCAGTAATGCTTATACAAGTAACAAGGTTATTCATTTGATGACATTTGAATTAACAAAATTAAAGGAAGTCTCTGGGTGACTTATTTGTGTTTTGATTCAAATTAAAGTAATAAAAGTGTTATTGTCCCTTCAGGAGTTAACTCCCAGAAAAGGTCATCACTGAGAGCGATTAGAGACCACGGTGTGTCCATTACAATACAACTCTTTTCTAATAGCTCTATGATTTTATCTGTGAATGGCTATTTGAACCAGGTGGTCGATATACACAACTTATTATGATGTTTTTTATCATTTTTATTTATTATTTCTATTGTTATCATTTCGGTTATATTATCATCAATTATTGACATTTCACTAATTAATTTACATTTTATTGCACTATTGACAAATAGAGCCACACCACCACCTCTCTTGTTATTTCTGTTCATATTATATAATTCATACCCTTCGATGTCACCAAAACGGATCCTCTCAACACCTTGGCTGCGCCTAGAAATTCTGTCCATAAAAGTTATGAACAGAATCGGTGACAAAGGGCAACCTTGGCGGAGTCCAACTCTCACCGGAAACGAGCCTGACTTACTGCCGGCAATGCGGACCAAGCTCTGACACCGGTCGTACAGGGACCTAACAGCCCTTATCAAAGGGCCTGGTACCCCATACTCCCGGAGTACCCCCCACAGAACCCCCCGAGGGACGCGGTCGAATGCCTTCTCCAAGTCCACAAAGCACATGTAAACTGGTTGGGCAAACTCCCACGCACCCTCCAGGACCCTGCTGAGGGTGTAGAGCTGGTCCAGTGTTCCACGACCAGGACGAAAACCACACTGCTCCTCCTGAATCCGAGGTTCGACTATCCGACGGACCCTCCTCTCCAGAACCCCTGAATAGACCTTACCAGGGAGGCTTAAGAGTGTGATCCCCCTATAGTTGGAACACACCCTACGGTCCCCCTTTTTAAATAGGGGAACCACCACCCCAGTCTGCCAATCCAAGGGAACTGCCCCCGATGTCCACGCGATATTGCAGAGTCGCGTAAGCCAACACAACCCTACAACATCCAGAGCCCTAAGGAACTCCGGGCGAATCTCATCCACCCCCGGAGCCTTGCCACCGCGGAGCTTTTTAACCACCTCGGCGACCTCAGCACCAGAGATCGGAGAACCCGACCCAAAGTCCCCAGGCTCTGCTTCCTCAGTGGAAGACGTGCCAGTAGGATTGAGGAGGTCTTCGAAGTATTCCGCCCACCGACTCACAACATCCCGAGTTGAGGTCAGCAGCACGCCACCTCCACCATAAATGGTGTTGGTCTCGTACCTCTTTCCCCCCCTGAGACGCCGGATGGTGGACCAGAATCGCCTCGAAGCCGTACGGAAGTCATTCTCCATGGCCTCTCCGAACTCCTCCCACGCCCGAGTTTTTGCCTCAGCAACCACCCGAGCCGCATGCCGCTTGGACTGCCGGTACCTATCAGCTGCTTCCGGGGTCCCACAAGCCAAAAAGGCCCAATAGGACTCCTTCTTCAGCCTGACAGCATCCCTCACTGCCGGTGTCCACCACCGGGTTCGAGGGTTGCCACCACGACAGGCACCAACAACCTTGCGGCCACAGCTCCGATAAGCTGCCTCGACAATAGAGGCGCGGAACACGGCCCACTCGGACTCCATGTCCCCCGCCTCCCTTGGAACGTGTTCAAAGCTCTCCCGGAGGTGGGAGTTAAAGCTCCGTCTTACGGGAGACTCTGCCAGACGTTCCCAGCAGACCCTCACAATACGTTTGGGTCTGCCAGGTCTGACCGGCATCCTCCCCCACCATCGGAGCCAACTCACCACCAGGTAGTGGTCAGTTGACAGCTCCGCCCCTCTCCTCACCCGAGTGTCCAAGACATGCGGCCGCAGATCAGATGAGACGACAACAAAGTCGATCATCGAACTGCGACCTAGGGTGTCCTGGTGCCAAGAGCACATATGGACACCCTTATGCTTAAACATGGTGTTCGTTATGGACAATCCATGACGAGCACAGAAGTCCAACAACAGAACACCACTCTGGTTCAGATCAGGGGGGCCGTTCCTCCCAACCACACCCCTCCAGGTCTCACTGTCATTGCCCACGTGAGCGTTGAAGTCCCCCAGTAGAACAAGGGAGTCCCCAGGAGGCGCACTCTCCAATACCCCCTCCAAGGACTCCAAAAAGGGTGGGTAGTCTGAGCTGCCGTTTGGTGCATAGGCACAAACAACAGTCAGAGCCCGTCCCCCCACACGTAGGCGAAGGGAGGCTACCCTCTCGTTCACCGGGGTGAACCCCAACGTACAGGCACCAAGATGGGGGGCAACCAGTATGCCCACTCCTGCTCGGCGCCTCTCACCAGGGGCAACTCCAGAGTGGAAGAGTGTCCAACCCCTCTCAAGGAAACTGGTTCCAGAGCCAGAGCCATGCGTTGAGGTGAGTCCGACTATTTCTAGTCGGAACCTCTCAACCTCACACACTAGCTCAGGCTCCTTCCCCACCAGAGAGGTGACATTCCATGTCCCAATGGCCAGCTTCTGTAGCCGAGGATCAGACCGCCAGGGCAGATGATGTGGTCCTACTGGCTTCATCAGTTCGTGATTTACAACTTTCACTGGAGCGGTTTGCAGCCGAGTGTGATGCGGCCGGGATGAGGATCAGTTCCTCCAAATCCGAGGCCATGGTCTTGAGCCGGAAAAGGGTAGCATGCCCTCTCCGGGTCGGGGAGGAGGTCCTGCCCCAAGTGGAGGAGTTTAAGTATCTCGGGATCTTGTTCACGAATGAGGGAAAACTGGAGCGTGAGATCGATAGGCGGATAGGTGCAGCGTCCGCAGTGAAGCGGGCGCTGTACCGGTCTGTCGTGGTGAAGAGAGAGCTGAGTCAAAAGGCAAAGCTCTCAATTTACCGATCGATCTACGTTCCCACCCTCATCTATGGTCATGAGCTTTGGGTTATGACCGAAAGAACAAGATCTCGGATACAAGCGGCTGAAATGAGTTTTCTCCGCAGGGTGGCTGGACTCTCCCTTAGAGATAGGGTGAGAAGCTCAGTCATCCGGGAGGGACTCGGAGTAGAGCCGCTGCTTCTCCACATCGAGAGGAGCCAGTTGAGGTGGCTCGGGCATCTGGTTAGGATGCCTCCTGGACGCCTCCCTGGTGAGGTGTTCCGGGCACGTCCCACCGGGAGGAGACCCAGAGGAAGACCCAGGACGCGCTGGAGGGACTATGTTTCTCGGCTGGCCTGGGAACGCCTTGGGATTCCCCCGGAGGAGCTGCTCCAAGTGGCTGGGGAGAGGGAAGTCTGGGCCTCCCTACTTAGGCTGCTACCCCCGCGACCCGACCCCGGATAAGCGGAAGAAGATGGATGGATGGATGGATACCCTTCGATGTGGGCATTATTTATATTTTCATCATTTAGCCACGTCTCTGACAATGCTATTATCGTAAAAGTTCTATTTACAGTAATTGTCTTAAATAATCTGTTATCTTAGAAATATTTGCATTAATACTCCTACCATTGAAATGAATTATAGATAGACCAGGCTTTTTCAAACTGATATCATTAAACTGTTTTTCATTATAATAATCACAATCCTCTATAATTGGAAAGAAACCTGCATCAATCACATCATCAACGCCATATATTTTCGGTTCTGAATCTTCATACGCTGTCATAGTCAAATATATCCGTTCATCAGGCTAATTTTTTGTCAATTATGTATGTAACATATCTCAATGATTTAAAAGTTGCCATCTCCTTAGATTTTCAAAAATTTCCCTAGTCCTTCATTTCTTTTATTATTTTAGCCTGTGATCCTTCCTGTACTTTTTATCAAAATATTTCCATTTCTTGTCCATGTCGATGCTATTTATAAGTTTTTAACAACCTTGCTTCGCGTGCTATAGTGCCATTCTTTTTGTTAGATGTTCATTGCATGTTCTCCCCGTGCATGCGTGGGATTCCTCCGGGTACTCCGGTTTCCTCCCACAGACCAAAAAACATGCATGTTAGGCTGATTGGTGACTCTAAATTGACCCTAGGTGTGAGTGAGAGAGTGGATGGTTGTTTGGTGTGAGTGAGATAGGTCCCTCTTGTAAATGAGTCCCCGTGACTCAACGAGGCTAGCCTGTATAAATAAAGGTTGAATGAATGAATGAATGAATTTATGTAAACTTTTGTCCCCTTTAGTTTTTTTGCTTGCATTATCACCCGTGATGTCACTAACGCGTTACAAAGTAACGCGTTACTCTAGTCGGACCACTTTTTCATTAACTAGTAATCTAACGTGTTACTATTTCAAAATCCAGTAATCAGATTAAAGTTACTTTTCAAAATTACTGTGCGTTACTTTTTGTTGTAATTTTCTGTAGTACTGTAATTTAATTTAATTTCCTCAATACGTCTCGGGGAGTGATAAAAAAAAGACTCAAGGAGGGACGGTCACATGTGGCTGTGAAACCTGAAACCAGGCGTGACAGAAACGTACCAGTAACAGGTGCTCACGGAGCTTGTGACGGTGTGGCCAGAGGTTGGAGAAGGAGTTAGCAGCAATAGTTAGTCACTCTGATCCCAAAACAGCAGGACGCACGTTCAAAGTATTCCACACTTTTTATTTATTTAACTTCGTCCATGTAATGCCAGTTCTCCACAGTTCTCCTATCCACAGACACTGGTGACTCTGTGCTGCTTGTCCTATTGGACCTCACATCCGCTTTCGACATCATCGACCATGAGATCCTCATTGCTAGGTTGGAGCAGTGGGTGGGCATCTCAGGATCAGCCCTAAACTGGTTCAGATCCTACCTCTCTGACAGGTCTTTTTGTGTGTCCATCAATGATTTTACTTCTGCAGTGGCGGCTCTTAAATGGGGGGTTCCGCAGGGGTCCATCCTGGGTCCTCTCTTGTTCTCCTTATACCTGCTGCCACTCGGTGCTATTTTCCGGAAACACAATATACCCTTCCACTTCTACGCTGATGACTGTCAAATTTACTTCCCCCTAAGACAAAATGGTACAGGCTCTATTCAACCTCTGCTCGACTGCCTGGCTGACATCAGGGACTGGATGGCTTTAAATTTCTTAAGCTTCAACGATAAGAAGTCTGAAGCCATATTGTTCCTTCCCAATGACACAACCTCAAACCACTGCATTGACCTTTCTGCTCTACCCCTGTCCGAAAAACAAAAAGTCACAAATCTGGGAGTGATAATGGATCCTTCCATGAAACTCAACAGTCATGTAAACATGATCGTCAAATCCTGTTTTTTCCAGCTGAGGCGTCTGTCTAAGCTGAAGCCCATATTATCAAAAAACAACCTGGAGACAGTGATTCACGCATTCATTACATCTAGGCTGGATTACTGCAATTCACTTCTGCTTGGCGTCAGTCAAGCCACCATTGCACGATTACAACTGGTTCAGAACGCAGCTGCCCGATTTTTAACCAGCACACGCAAAAGAGAGCACATTACACCAGTCTTGGCCTCCCTTCACTGGCTACCGGTTCATCTTCGAATCCAATTCAAAATTCTCATGTATGTCTACAAATCGCTGAACAGTCTCGCCCCCGCCTATCTCTCGGATCTGATACACCCATATGTCCCTCCACGTGCTTTGAGGTCAGAGGATCAGGTACTCTTAATAGTTCCAGAAACTCGCCTTAAGCGCAGGGGTGACAGGGCGTTCTCTGTAGCAGGCCCAAGACTCTGGAACGAGTTACCGCTGCTCATCAAACAGGCCCCCTCCCTCTCGGTTTTCAAATCCCGGTTAAAAACTCACTACTACTCCATTGCTTTCAATGCCAGCTGATTTGTATTGGATCGTTTTATTTATGATCTGCAATGTTTTTATGTTTTTCGTGTTGTACTTCATTGTCTGTGTTGCCTGTTGCGTGTTTGTTTGTCCAGCACTTTGGTGTGGACTTGTTCCTGTTGAAAGTGCTTTATAAATAAAATGGTATGGTATGGTACAGTACTAAGCATTATATTGAGGAAAATAATGTTAGTTTACCGCTCTGCCCCTCATCATCACTTGTATATCTTCTTCAACTACATGGAATAGTTAGTTCTACTTTTTGTACAAGTGTACAACAACGGAAAACAAAGGGAGTATGCGCCCCCTTGTGGTGATACCTACTCATCTCTAGGAACCGAACGATATAACTCTGATTTTGACGTTGGTTGAAAGACTGTCTTTATTATATTATTTAGTTTTAAACATATTTATAGTTAGCAAAGTGAAGAAAGACTTTTTGTAAAAATATTACAGTATTTGTTTAGCGAAGTCAAGAAATACACCATTTTTATATAAAGCAAGTATTTCTTTATTCATTCAACCTTCATTTATAATTGAAATCAAGAAACACTACCCTATTTTTTATAAAAAGTATTTATGTTTAATGAACTCAGACTATTTTATGTTTTATAAAAACAAGTATTTATGTCGAGAAAGACCATTTTGTTTTTTGAACATTTTTTATTAGTACAGGTAATTATTTTATTAATACATTTACATTTTTTATGTATTGTGACAGAGGGTTCTTGTCAGCAGCTGCTGAAAGTAACTAATAAAGTAACTTAGTAATCTAACTTAGTTACTTTCCAAATCAAGTAATCAGTAACTTAACTAAGTTACTTTTCCCAAGGACTAATCAGTAACTTAACTAGGTTACTTTTTCAATGTAACTATGCCATTTCTTAATTTCCTACCGATGAATCTAACAACTATTGCTGGTTTGATTTGATCAGATCTACTAGGCAGGGTATAACAGATTGACACATCTTCATGTTCTATATTAATGTCTTTTTCCTGCAAAAAAGACACCACCTTTTCCTCCAAAGTCTGTAGCTCTTGTTGTGACGCATCTTCTGTTGTTACAGCACCAGCAACAAGTTTAGCAAAGGACCTAGGTTTTACTTCAAAACCAGTTATCACCAGTTTCTCCCGTCTTGCGTTTCTCTCCATATCGTCAACCTTTTTTTCATATATATGTGTGTAAAGAGTATTGGTCCAAGCACTGAGCACTGAGGAAGTCCACAACTAACTTTGTTGTATGATGAGGATTCATTATTTATATTTACATTAACATTAACGTCTTCCTAATCCAAAAATAAATACATAAATTGTGAAACACTCACCTTCTTGTGTCTTCCCACAGAGAAAAGAGTTAAAGATTTCAAGTTACACCCGAACTACAATATCAGCCTTAAAAGAGACCAAGGGGTGAACGAGTTTTATGACTACGACGTGGCTCTTGTCCAACTGGAAGATCCAATTAAAATCTCTGTTAATGCAAGGTAAGAACCTGAAACAAACATATGATGCAGTTTCTGCATAAAATCATATTTCATATTCACATACGGCTTTAAGATTTATCACTGAAACACTTGCTAGCTGTTTCCGTTTTTTTCAGACCAATCTGCATACCATGCACTCAGGAGACCAGCGATGCTCTGAACTTGGTCGGGGAGTCAAAGTGCAATGAACAAGGTGAGCTACCTTTAGAGGGTGGGATCTAAAAAAATATGGACCAGGCTTGTCCATAGAGACCAGTAAGAGGACATTAAACACACTGACAGGTCTTCTGCTCCATGAGAGAGGATGCTTTACCTCATAGCCAGTCCGTGGAATAAGCTCACCTAATGGTTGCTAAGGGCCCCCCAGCCAGCAAGGGCTCCCCAAGAGTGCTTGAATATTTGCATGAGACAAGTTGACGCGCTGTCTAGTCTGCAACAGTAGAAATATAAAACTTCTGTAAACAAAAGCTGTCGAAAAACATTAGTAATCAGTTGTTGTGTTAATATTATTATTATTATTATTTAAGCTGTTTGTCTTCTGTACTGATGTGAAATTTAAAATGCATCATTTATTTGTTGTATAACACAATCATTGTTCCACACTTAATTTATTGTATTGATGTTTGGGGGAAAGCATGTAAAATAATTACAAAGCCTATTTTTGTATTACAGAAAAGAGCTGTAAGAATTATCACTAGAAAACATTACTGTCATCCATCTAGTACATTATTTTATCAACTGAAGTTATTGAAGTTCCATGATTTGGTAGATTATAATATTTTATCAGTTATGTATAGGGCTCAGAATAACGCATTACCTTTAAATATCCAAATGCATTTTGTTAAAAGACAAAGTTGTTATAATCTTAAGGGGACAGACATATTTGTAAAACCAAAATTCAGAACTAGTTTGAAGGGACGGTCTACCTCAATCCAGGGAATTAGATTATGGAATGGTTTGGAGAATGAAGTTAAAAATGCCAAGTCAATGTGTACATTTAAGAAAATGATCAAAACTAAATTATTAAAAAATATATATGAAGTAGCGTAATGTGTATTGTATTAGTTAGAAAATTAGAAAGAATTATTCATTTTGTTCTGATACTGGAAGATTAATATTGTTTGAACTGATTGTTTGAAAAAGGGGGCAGATATATTAAGATTTTTTTCTTCTTTCTGCCACCTTTCTTTTTTTTTAAAATATATTTTGTATTTATGGGATTGTCTTGTTTTGTATTTTTTGCACCAAAAAAATGAACAAATTTAATAAACATAAACAAACATAAACATAAACATTTAGGTGAATAATGTGTCCTGAGTGGGCAGCACAGTGGTGCATCTGGTAGAGCTGCTGTATCACAGCGAGCAGGTCCCTGGTTCAAATCCCGGTCCGGGTGTCTTTCTGGGTGGAGTTTGCATGTTCTCTCTGTGCATGCGTGGGTTTCCTCCGGGTACTCCGGTTTCCTCCCACAGACCAAAAACATGCATGTTAGGCTGATTGGTAACTAAATTGTCCCTAGGTGTGAGTGAGAGAGTGAATGGTTGTTTGTCTCGTTTGTCTCTATGTGGCCCTGTGATGGACTTGCGACCCGTCCAGGGTGTACCCCGCCCCTCGCACAGTGATTGCTGGATATGGGCACCGGCGACCCCTGTGACCCAAAATGGAAGAAGCGGGTAAAAGATAATGG
>JBBPBX010030424.1:15463-35195 GCA_038048925.1 Garcialebias charrua
TGAATTGAGAGTGGTTTCTGCAAAGTAGCATCAGTTTTTATTTTTATTTTTATAATGGAAGCTTTTGGGATTTTTTTGTTGTTGACATTCTCACATAATGAATACACATATTACCAGAGATAACTGTGAAATTAACAGCTTCAGCTATTAACAGATTTAATTTAATTAGTTTTCAACTATAAACAGCTTTTATTTAAGTATTTTTCAGCTATTAACAACGTTTATTTTCAGCTTTTATTTTGAAAAGCAACACGCAGCGCGTCGACACGGCATTACCGTAGTACATCTTGTAAACGTGCACAAATAAACCAGTGAGTGAGGGCTGACGCTGACGGAGCTGAGTGAGTGGAGGCTCACTTACCGCGGTGAGTGGCCGCCTGAAAAACATGGCCGTTCCAAAGGTTGCCGACAGGAAAATTTCGGGTTTAAAACAAACGAGGAGTGTATGAAAGTAATTTTTTAAAAAAAGTTATATGCTGTTTGTGATATGTTAACTTGACCTGTCGTGGCTGTTTAACCAGGTTAATCTGGTGTTTTGGCTAGTGGTTAGCCTGTTGGCGATGCTAACCCGCCTGTTTGATCTCAGCAGCACGAGACATTTAAATGTTGGTTAGTTTAAAGACAACTATTATAGCAATACTCGTTAGTTATGTACAGTAATGCAAATATTAATTTATTTCAGATGTGCTTGAGATTGACAAAGTCAAAAAACAACAACAACAATGTGGTAATGTAAAGTCATTTTTTGGGTTATGAATGAGGAAACCAAAGTTGGTCAAATAACTCGTACAGTTTCAAGGTCAAGGTGCTTTATTGTCATTCACATCGCATGTGGTACATGTGGTGGAACGAAATTGTGTACACAGCTACATCCAACAAAAGTATAAATTGTAAAATAAAAACAGTAATAAGATCTAAGATATGTTCGCTAAACCAAGAATACACTAAGAACCAATAGTACAAAAACAATATGCCGAACAACAGCAGCACGAACATGAGTCTGTGTGAGCATATGGGTACAAATAAACACAGCAGCATGAAATAAATCAGCAGCGTGAGATCAGCAGAATGGATAATCAGCAGCACATAATCAAGTGGCATTACAGTGATTTTTTTCCCCAAAGTGATAATCCTGGTTAGGGATTCATGAGTCTAACAGCTTCAGGGTAGAAGCTGTTCCTCAGTCTAGTGCTGGGGTCTGCGACCTTTACTGCCAAAAGAGCAATTTTTGCGCCTTCGTTCACTAACGGCCAGAGCCATTACAACTGTGGTTATCAAATGGTGGCCCATGGGCTGCTCTGTTGGAGGAGGGGGGTGGCCAGTAGGGGCCACACAATAAAAAGCTAAAAATATCTAATGCTTTTTAACATTCAATTATGTTTCTTCTTCTTCTTTCGGCTTTTCCCTTTTCAGGGGTCGCCACAGCGAGTCATCCTCCTCCACCTCACTCTGTCCTCTGCATCCTCTGTCCTCACTCCAACCACCTCCACGTCCTCCCTAACTGCATCCATATATCTCCTCTTTGGTCTCCCTCTTTGTCTTTTTCCTGGCAGCTGCATTTCTAACATCCTTCTACCAATATAACCACTGTCCCTCCTCTGGACATGTCCAAACCATCTCAGTCTGGCCTCCCTAACTTTATCTCCCAGTTGTTTAAAGGGGACCACATGTAAGTATTTAAAAATTTTATGTTATGTCTGTGTGCTATCTTGACAATATTAATTCATTTTAATACACAAAATAATTCTTAGATAATTAATTATACCCTTTTTAATTCTGCCAGTTTTAACTTTCGTTTTGAACGACCGGTTTCTGATAGAAGTTCTGAAGTCCACGCCCTTCAACGATCTGTTTACGCCCTCTGCACAGCCAGTATCTGTAATGTGTTGTTGTTTTAAAATTAGCTCGTTTTTTATTACTCATTTGACTTACTGTTAGTGTTAGCTTAAGATAACTTACCGAAACCCGTCTGAGCGCGCCGCAATTAGCTGCTCCTTTTAGCATGAGACCACCCGAATCCGATGCTAATGTTAGCTTGTTCCTCTTCCGGTTTTCGCCAGCTCCGCTCGTTGCACGCGGAGACTTTGAGAGTTATCGCTGTTCCAGTCAAGACACACAAAGTTCACCAAGTGTCTCCCGTAAATTAATCGGTAAAGAGAAGGTCCTCGCTGTTGCGAGGCTTCTGCCAGGCTGCTGCGAGGCTGCACAGTTGAAGCTCCGCTCCATCGCGCCAGAAGAGGGGCTCGTTGACGCCGGTCCCTACGTCGGGGGTCTGCTCGTTTAATTTTTGCCGGCTGCGCGTTTGGAGCGATCGCAAATACACTAAAAATTGAACTAAAACATAAAAATAACAATTATACTTTATTTATAAAGCCATTTAAAAAACCACAGCTGCAACAAAGTGCTGTACACATGAAATTAATAACATATAAACAAAAGATGAGATGAAATCATGAAAAACAACAGTCATGTGTTTAATACAGAAGTGGGTTGAGCCTAACCAGGGGTTGCTAGGTGAGGGGCTGGACTCAGGTTGGGGTGGGTTGTCCTCGCGCCTGTGACGTCACAAGCGCGATTGACTTCCAGTTTATTTCAAAAACGAGCCGTTTTTATCACAGTAAAATAAATCTACTTAGAGTAAATAAACCACTGGGTGCATTTTTTTGGCCTTTGGACTGTTTTTTTATGAAGTAAATACCCAAAGTTGAGTAAAAAAACATTAAAAAGTGAATTTTGAATGTGTGGTCCCCTTTAACATGTGCTGTACCTCTGATGATCTCATTCCTGATCTTATCCATCCTTGTCACTCCTAAGGAGAACCTCAGCATCTTCATTTCTGCCACTTCCAGTTCTTTCTCCTGTCTTTTTGTCAATGCCACTGTCTCCAGACCATACAACATAGCTGGTCTCACCACTGTCTTGTAAACTTTTCCTTTGACCTTTGCTGACACCTTTTTGTCACAAATCACTCCTGAAACTTTTCTCCATCCGCTCCATCCTGCCTGGACTCTCTTTTTCACTTCTTTACCACATTCAATTATGTTTATACAATAAAAAAAGAGTTTTCTTTACCAATTATATTAAAAAAAAACTATGAACTATGCAGACATGTTTTTTTTTAATTGTGGATAAAACAATTCAGAATAGAAATAAAGCATAAAGTTAAAATGGATATGTTTTGCTTTTTGCATTAGTTCTAAAATTCACACATTTGCGAGAAAAAAAAAGACCAGGGGGAACGGTAATATGAAAACTATTGATATAGCTTTTTTGTTGTTGTTTTTAACAACAACCAATAAATTTAAGTTTTATGTCAGTTTTGGTCAAAGTTTGAAAGAGCCGCTGCAGAGGGACCAAAGAGCCGCATGTGGCTCTAGAGCTTCAGGTTGCAGACCCCTGGTCTGGTTTTAGAAAAAAAAAAAGAAGCAAATTCCAGCATAACTTTGTAATAAGCTAAGCTAACGAAGAGAATAAATCATAACCAATGTTGTCAGTAGTTCAATACTGTACTGTATTGTCACGTTTGTCACACACCTTTTTGTTTCTCATTCCTACATCTGCCTTTTAATCTGTCTGTTTTGCTACTTTGGCATCTTTGTGTCAGGATTTACTCTAGAGCGGGGGTCACCAACACGGTGCCCGCGGGCACCCGGGTGCCCCCAAGGACCATTTGAGGTGCCCTCGGACCTGTTCTAAAAATAGTACGTCACTACTAAGCTGCATTTAAAAATGTCATTTTATTCAGTTGTTATTTTTTTGTATTTATATATACTTTAAAATGTCTATCTTAAAAATACTGTATGTTTATTATGTGTTTTTTTCCAATTTACGCTTTGTTATTTCTGAAGAGTTTATCAAACTGGTGCCCTTTGTATGACTCCATACCCACGGATAGGGCTGGGCGATATGGACAAAAATTCATATCTCGATATTGTTGTGATATATCGCGATATACAATATATATCTTGATATAATTTTCTTTCCATAAAAAATAACAAAAATATATTTCTGAGTCAAAGCTTTGTCCCAGTTGTCACACAGCAACATTTATTAACAAACAGCTGTAACTCTACAAAATAAATGTCTAAAAAATGAACTATTTACATACATTATTTTTTAGACATTTATTTACACCTCATCCATCCATCCATTTTCTTCCGCTTATCCGGGGTCGGGTCGCGGGGGTAGCAGCCTAAGTAGGGAGGCCCAGACTTCCCTCTCCCCAGCCACTTGGAGCAGCTCCTCTGGGGGAATCCCAAGGCGTTCCCAGGCCAGCCGAGAAACATAGTCCCTCCAGCGTGTCCTGGGTCTTCCTCTGGGTCTCCTCCCGGTGGGACATGCCCGGAACACCTCACCAGGGAGGCGTCCAGGAGGCATCCTAACCAGATGCCCGAGCCACCTCAACTGGCTCCTCTCGATGTGGAGAAGCAGCGGCTCTACTCCGAGTCCCTCCCGGATGACTGAGCTTCTCACCCTATCTCTAAGGGAGAGTCCAGACACCCTGCGGAGAAAACTCATTTCAGCCGCTTGTATCCGAGATCTCGTTCTTTCGGTCATAACCCAGAGCTCATGACCATAGATGAGGGTGGGAACATAGATCGATCGGTAAATTGAGAGCTTTGCCTTTTGACTCAGCTCTCTCTTCACCACGACAGACCGGTACAGCGCCCGCTTCACTGCGGACGCTGCACCTATCCGCCTATCGATCTCACGCTCCAGTTTTCCCTCATTCGTGAACAAGACCCCGAGATACTTAAACTCCTCCACTTGGGGCAGGACCTCCTCCCCGACCTGGAGAAGGCATGCTACCCTTTTCCGGCTCAAGACCATGGCCTCGGATTTGGAGGAACTGATCCTCATCCCGGCCGCATCACATTCAGCTGCAAACCGCTCCAGCGAAAGCTGTAGATCACGATCTGATGAAGCCAATAGGACCACATCATCTGCAAAAAACAGAGAAGCGATTCTAAGGCCACCAAAACGGATCCTCTCAACACCTTGGCTGCGCCTAGAAATTCTGTCCATAAAAGTTATGAACAGAATCGGTGACAAAGGGCAACCTTGGCGGAGTCCAACTCTCACCGGAAACGAGCCTGACTTACTGCCAGCGATACGGACCAAGCTCTGACACCGGTCGTACAGGGACCTAACAGCCCATATCAAAGGGCCTGGTACCCCATACTCCCGGAGTACCCCCCACAGAACCCCCCGAGGGACGCGGTCGAATGCCTTTTCCAAGTCCACAAAGCACATGTAAACTGGTTGGGCAAACTCCCACGCACCCTCCAGGACCCTGCTGAGGGTGTAGAGCTGGTCTAGTGTTCCACGACCAGGACGAAAACCACACTGCTCCTCCTGAATCCGAGGTTCGACTATCCGACGGACCCTCCTCTCCAGAACCCCTGAATAGACCTTACCAGGGAGGCTTAAGAGTGTGATCCCTCTATAGTTGGAACACACCCTACGGTCCCCCTTTTTGAATAGGGGAACCACCACCCCAGTCTGCCAATCCAAGGGAACTGCCCCCGATGTCCACGCGATATTGCAGAGTCGCGTAAGCCAACACAACCCCACAACATCCAGAGCCCTAAGGAACTCAGGACGAATCTCATCCACCCCCGGAGCCTTGCCACCGCGGAGCTTTTTAACCACCTCGGCGACCTCAGCACCAGAGATTGGAGAGCCCGACCCAAAGTCCCCAGGCTCCGCTTCCTCAGTGGAAGACGTGCCAGTAGGATTGAGGAGGTCTTCGAAGTATTCCGCCCACCGACTCACAACATCCCGAGTTGAGGTCAACAGCACGCCATCCCCACCATAAATGGTGTTGGTCGCGTACCGCTTTCCCCCCCTGAGACGCCGGATGGTGGACCAGAATCGCCTCGAAGCCGTACGGAAGTCATTCTCCATGGCCTCTCCGAACTCCTCCCACGCCCGAGTTTTTGCCTCAGCAACCACCCGAGCCGCATGCCGCTTGGACTGCCGGTACCTATCTGCTGCTTCCGGGGTCCCACAGGCCAAAAAGGCCCAATAGGACTCCTTCTTCAGCTTGACAGCATCCCTCACCGCCGGTGTCCACCACCGGGTTCGAGGGTTGCCACCACGACAGGCACCAACAACCTTGCGGCCACAACTCTGATAAGCTGCCTCGACAATAGAGGCGCGGAACATGGCCCACTCGGGCTCAATGTCCCCCGCCTCCCTCGGAACGTGTTCAAAGCTCTCCCGGAGGTGGGAGTTAAAGCTCCGTCTTACGGGAGACTCTGCCAGACGTTCCCAGCAGACCCTCACAATACGTTTGGGTCTGCCAGGTCTGACCGGCATCCTCCCCCACCATCGGAGCCAACTCACCACCAGGTAGTGGTCAGTTGACAGCTCCGCCCCTCTCTTCACCCGAGTGTCCAGGACATGCGGCCGCAGATCAGATGAGACGACAACAAAGTCGATCATCGAACTGCGACCTAGGGTGTCCTGGTGCCAAGAGCACATATGGACACCCTTATGCCTGAACATGGTGTTCGTTATGGACAATCCATGACGAGCACAGAAGTCCAACAACAGAACACCACTCGGGTTCAGATCAGGGGGGCCGTTCCTCCCAACCACACCCCTCCAGGTCTCACTGTCATTGCCCACGTGAGCGTTGAAGTCCCCCAGCAGAACAAGGGAGTCCCCAGGAGGCGCACCCTCCAATACCCCCTCCAAGGACTCCAAAAAGGGTGGGTAATCTGCGCTGCCGTTCGGCGCATAGGCACAAACAACAGTCAGAGCCCGTCCCCCCACACGTAGGCGAAGGGAGGCTACCCTCTCGTTCACCGGGGTGAACCCCAACGTACAGGCACCAAGATGGGGGGCAACAAGTATGCCCACTCCTGCTCGGCGCCTCTCACCAGGGGCAACTCCAGAGTGGAAGAGTGTCCAACCCCTCTCAAGGAAACTGGTTCCAGAGCCAGAGCCATGCGTTGAGGTGAGTCCGACTATTTCTAGCCGGAACCTCTCAACCTCACACACTAGCTCAGGCTCCTTCCCCACCAGAGAGGTGACATTCCATGTCCCAATGGCCAGCTTCTGTAGCCGAGGATCAGACCGCCAGGGTCCCCGCCCTCGGCCACCACCCATTCCACAATGCACCCGACCCCTTTGGCCCCTCCCACAGGTGGTGAGCCCATGGGAAGGGGGACCCACGTCTCCTCTTCGGGCTGTGCCCGGCCGAGCTCCATGGGTAAAAGCCCGGCCACCAGGCGCTCGCCAACGTGCCCCTCCTCCGGGCCTGGCTCCAGAGTGGGGCCCCGGTGACCCGCGTCCGGGCGAGGGAACATTGTTTCCAGTGATTTGACTCATCATAAGGGGTCTTGTGGGCTGCACTTTGTCTGGTCCCTCACCTAGGACCTGTCTGCCTTGGGTGACCCTACTAGGGGCATGAAGCTGGTTATTTACACCTATTAAATAATAATCCTCTTCAGCTGAGGGCAGCTGTGGCTGAGAGGCTAGAGCAGTCTCCTCCAATGGGAGAGCTGGGAGTTCAATTCCACCAGCAGTCACATGCTGAAGTGTTCCTGGGCAGTGGGCAACACTGAACCCCTCATTGCCTCTGATGTGTGTCCCATCAGTGTATGAATGTGATAAAGTACTGATTATTCTTTGTACAGTTCTAGTAGAGTGCTGTATGAATGGGTAAATGAGGACACAGATTGTGTTTTAAAGAGCTTTGAGTGTCTTGATAAGATAGAAAGGTGCTTTCACGTTAGTCAGTGTGTTTGTGAACTGCAGTAAATGTGAGCCTCCACTCAGAACTGTGAACCAAGAGGCGGAGACATTATTAAATCAGCAGTTTTTCATATCGCTAAAGACACGGTCAGGCTCACTTTACCGCAGTGTCTCAGCTGTGGAAGAAGACGGCTGATAAAGCGTTAGCCATCTTGTTAGCCGCTTGTTAGCGATATGATAAACTGCTGATTTATTAATGTCTCCACCTCTCTCTGCTCCTCTCATAAAGCTCTGTGGTGCACGCACGGCTAAATGAGCTCAGACTCGTGGTTTGTTTTAAAGAAGCAGCAGGCTGTAAAAACACTCGGTTCTGCCGTTTCACGGTTCATCAAAGTCAAAGTCAACTTTATTGTCAGAACTGCAATACGTACAGGACATACACAGGACCGAAATTGCGTTCATAATGTTATAAATGAATGAAATAATTAACAAGATACAAAACAAGTCTGCTCTAAGCTCACCACTATCAATCAAAAAAGGTTGTCGTTGGTGCAGCAGTGTGAAAAAAGCGTGACCGATCAGCTGAAACTTGAGCAAGAAAACTGAACTCCATCAGCACCGAGACTATGGAAATTCTGGGGAAGAGAAAAGCTAAAAAATGTTTAAAAAAATCAGAGAGATGTTTGGAGCTCCAGTCAAAACTCCACTCTGCTGTTTAAAGCTGCACTGACATCATGTTTTAACTATAAATCATTTTGCACTACTACATTAGTCAGTTTGGGAAGCCAAAGCAGTGTTTCCCCTAGATCATCTCCCTTGGCGGGGTGCTAAAAAAATTTTTTTTTACTCGACCGGGGGGGGCGAACGTCCATTTCATTGTTTAGTGCTTGTTATGAGCTACAAATTAGTTTCAGAAACTTTTTTTTATTGAGATCAATGCATTTTTACACTTAAATAACAAGCTAGCTACATATAACATTGGCTTTGACAACGAAAAGAACAACAGCAACATAACTACAATTTATTTACAAAGTGTGCAGCTTTTATCACTGCAGTGTATCTTCCGTGGCTTCTCAAAGAACATTTCAAGAGCATCTTGATAAGGGAAGTCACAAACATCTGGTCCATTTATTGACAGCCGCATGCAGGCTGCAAGATGGTCTCCTTGGAGCCTATTGCGGATGTTTGTCTTGACCTGCAAAAACATTAACTATTAGGCTTAAAAAGTGATAGATTAATAAAAAAAATTATTGGAAAGTTTTAATTACCCTGTTCATAGTGGAGAAATCTCTCTCACAGTTTACACTGCTAACTGGGACTGTCAGGGCAATGGAAGCCAGCAGGCTCAAAGTTGGGTAGAGGACACCAAACTCCTCAAACTTTGAGGACAACAGAGAGAGTATGGTCAACTGTGTCTTGCTCTGAAAAAGTTCAAAATATTATCAACATAGTAGAGTCACAACATGATGTAACATGAAAATGTCACATTTTTGTCAGTTACCTTAAATGGACCTGAGACTACTTGCTCCTTGAAAGAAGCCCACTCTTCAGAGACTGTGCAAAAGTCAACATGGGAGGAAAACTTCTCCACCAGTGTTCTCAGTTTTCTGTGTGCAGTTTCCTCAGGGAGTGAAGCTGCTTGGGGGCCAAGGATTCCGAATGCAGTCACAACTTCAACCTCACTGAAACGCCTCTCAAGCTGGGCAATGAGGCTGTCCAAATAAGGACGCATGACCTGATCATACATGTGAAAAATGTCAGTGAATTTTGAGTAAAAATAACACTGTGCAACAACTTAAATTGAAGTATCTAAATAGTCATCCAAAGGCCATATAATTATTAAAGGGGACCACACATGCAAAATTCACTTTTTAATGTTTTTTTACTCAACTTTGGGTATTTACTTCATAAAAAAACAGTCCTTGTGCCAAAAAAATGCACCCAGTGGTTTATTTACTCTAAGTAGATTTATTTGTCTGTGATTAAAAACGCTTCGTTTCACACTTCCTGCGGTTTGTGACGTCACAAACCGTAGCCAATCACCTCAAGCCTGAGTCCAGCCCCTCACCTAGCAACCCCTGGTGATGCTCCACCCACTTGAGTATAAAAGATGTCACGGTTGCCTAGCGGTTTAGGAGCTGACCTGGCGGTCATTTATTCATTTATTTAGCCCCCGGGGGGCTAGGGGTTTGCCCTGCTCCAGCCATGCAGCACATCTCGAGTAAAACCAGAATGTTTTATTACCTTGTTTGAATGAACTCTGTCTCGTTGAAACTGTGCACACACACTCTCGCGGTTTGGACTTGTTTCTTATATGATGAAGGACTACTTTTGCACAACTGTCAGTTTGGTTGAGCGGTTACGACACTTGAGCGCCACGCAGGAGAGCGGAGATCGCATCCTGTCAACGGCATCTTTTTTCCCCCCCCTTTTTTTTAAAGCCTTTTGTTTCGGAGAAATCGGGGTGAGACTAGATATATACATCGACATAATAATACTTTATAATTGTTATTTTTACGTTTTAGTTCAATTTTTAGTGTAATATCGCTCCCAACGCGCAGCCGGCAGAAAACTGTGCACACACACACTCTCTCTGCGGGGCGACAGTCTGTACCATCAAGCACCACTGATCGATATATTTTCAGATTAGCAACTTATTTATTTTAAGAATACCTTTCACTTCATCAAAATCTAATCAAAACTTCAGCGTTCTAAATGTAGGTGGTTGTGATTATTTCTTATACGATGAAAGACTGCTTTTTGCATAACTGCCCGGTTGGCCCAGAGGTAGTGAACCGGACTCGTCATCCGAAGGACACGGGTTTGCGCCCCGGTCGCGGCATCTCTTTTTTTTTTTAAGCCTTTTGTTTTGCAGACCGCCGTCTGCGTGCGGGAGTTGCTGGGAGCTACTGACTTTTGAGGTCCGGGGGTCCGGTCAAAGGTTGCCTCATGCGGATAAATTAACTGGAGACATTCTGTGAACTTTGTGTGTGGACTGAAGCAGCGAGCGATCGCTCCCAACAGCGCCGCATGCAACGAGCGGAGCTAACACCGCCCGCTCGGAGGAGGAAAAGCTATCATTAGCCTCGAAGGTGGGCTAATGCTAAAAAAAGGAGCTGCAAATGGCGGCGCGCGCAGAGGGCTTTTGGTAAGTTATCTTAAGCTACTCCCCTCCCTGGGCTGCCACCTTACCGTGGTGGAGGGGTTTGAGTGTCCCAATGATCCTAGGAGCTATGCTGTCAGGGGCTTCATGCCCCTAGAAGGGTCACCCAAGGCAGACAGGTCCTAGGTGAGGGATCAGACAAAGTGCAGCCCAAAAACCCCTATGATGAGTACAATTAATGGACTAAGTTTTCCCTCGCCCGGACGCGGGTCACCGGGGCCCCACTCTGGAGCCAGGCCCGGAGGTGGGGCACGCTGGCGAGCGCCTGGTGGCCGGGCTTTTACCCATGGAGCCCGGCCGGGCACAGCCCGAAGAGGAGACGTGGGTCCCCCTTCCCATGGGCTCACCACCTGTGGGAGGGGCCAAAGGGGTCGGGTGCAATGTGAGATGGGTGGTGGCCGAGGGCGGGGACCCTGGCGGTCTGATCCTCGGCTACAGAAGCTGGCCATTGGGACATGGAATGTCACCTCTCTGGTGGGGAAGGAGCCTGAGCTAGTGTGTGAGGTTGAGAGGTTCCGACTAGAAATAGTCGGACTCACCTCAACGCATGGCTCTGGCTCTGGAACCAGTTTCCTTGAGAGGGGTTGGACACTCTTCCACTCTGGAGTTGCCCCTGGTGAGAGGCGCCGAGCAGGAGTGGGCATACTGGTTGCCCCCCATCTTGGTGCCTGTACGTTGGGGTTCACCCCGGTGAACGAGAGGGTAGCCTCCCTTCGCCTACGTGTGGGGGGACGGGCTCTGACTGTTGTTTGTGCCTATGCACCAAACGGCAGCTCAGACTACCCACCCTTTTTGGAGTCCTTGGAGGGGGTATTGGAGAGTGCGCCTCCTGGGGACTCCCTTGTTCTACTGGGGGACTTCAACGCTCACGTGGGCAATGACAGTGAGACCTGGAGGGGTGTGGTTGGGAGGAACGGCCCCCCTGATCTGAACCAGAGTGGTGTTCTGTTATTGGACTTCTGTGCTCGTCATGGATTGTCCATAACGAACACCATGTTTAAGCATAAGGGTGTCCATATGTGCTCTTGGCACCAGGACACCCTAGGTCGCAGTTCGATGATCGACTTTGTTGTCGTCTCATCTGATCTGCGGCCGCATGTCTTGGACACTCGGGTGAGGAGAGGGGCGGAGCTGTCAACTGACCACTACCTGGTGGTGAGTTGGCTCCGATGGTGGGGGAGGATGCCGGTCAGACCTGGCAGACCCAAACGTATTGTGAGGGTCTGCTGGGAACGTCTGGCAGAGTCTCCCGTAAGACGGAGCTTTAACTCCCACCTCCGGGAGAGCTTTGAACACGTTCCAAGGGAGGCGGGGGACATGGAGTCCGAGTGGGCCGTGTTCCGCGCCTCTATTGTCGAGGCAGCTTATCGGAGCTGTGGCCGCAAGGTTGTTGGTGCCTGTCGTGGTGGCAACCCTCGAACCCGGTGGTGGACACCGGCAGTGAGGGATGCTGTCAGGCTGAAGAAGGAGTCCTATTGGGCCTTTTTGGCTTGTGGGACCCCGGAAGCAGCTGATAGGTACCGGCAGTCCAAGCGGCATGCGGCTCGGGTGGTTGCTGAGGCAAAAACTCGGGCGTGGGAGGAGTTCGGAGAGGCCATGGAGAATGACTTCCGTACGGCTTCGAGGCGATTCTGGTCCACCATCCGGCGTCTCAGGGGGGGAAAGAGGTACGAGACCAACACCATTTATGGTGGAGGTGGCGTGCTACTGACCTCAACTCGGGATGTTGTGAGTCGGTGGGCGGAATACTTCGAAGACCTCCTCAATCCTACTGGCACGTCTTCCACTGAGGAAGCAGAGCCTGGGGACTTTGGGTCGGGTTCTCCGATCTCTGGTGCTGAGGTCGCCGAGGTGGTTAAAAAGCTCCGCGGTGGCAAGGCTCCGGGGGTGGATGAGATTCGCCCGGAGTTCCTTAGGGCTCTGGATGTTGTAGGGTTGTGTTGGCTTACGCGACTCTGCAATATCGCGTGGACATCGGGGGCAGTTCCCTTGGATTGGCAGACTGGGGTGGTGGTTCCCCTATTTAAAAAGGGGGACCGTAGGGTGTGTTCCAACTATAGGGGGATCACACTCTTAAGCCTCCCTGGTAAGGTCTATTCAGGGGTTCTGGAGAGGAGGGTCCGTCGGATAGTCGAACCTCGGATTCAGGAGGAGCAGTGTGGTTTTCGTCCTGGTCGTGGAACACTGGACCAGCTCTACACCCTCAGCAGGGTCCTGGAGGGTGCGTGGGAGTTTGCCCAACCAGTTTACATGTGCTTTGTGGACTTGGAGAAGGCATTCGACCGCGTCCCTCGGGGGGTTCTGTGGGGGGTACTCCAGGAGTATGGGGTACCAGGCCCTTTGATAAGGGCTGTTAGGTCCCTGTGTAAAGGAATCTATAGGCCGTTTGTGTAATTAAACACAAACGAGGTCAGTTTACTGACTTACCTATAGTTTTAGGTGCGTATCGCTGAGCAGACTTTTATCTGCACAAACATGCCACCAATTCACGGGGTCTCAACTTTTTCAGAATAAATCAATAAATCTGTGATGTGATTAGCCAGAAATGTAACTTCACGAGAGGCTTCAACTTATGTTGGTCTACCAAAAAAATAGACCTTTTATTGAAACTATCACAAAAATTACATTAAACATTTGTATCGATATTAGCTCTGATTTAATAACTACTATGACAAGAATTCAAATTAAAAACAAACAGACAGTTGGACCTTTCTGTTGGCACATTACTTAAAGTTTACCATGATGAAAATAAACATAAGGAGGAGTTTAAGGAGGAAAGATAAAAGATTGAAAGGAAATGGTTGAATCTTATCTTGAGATGTTTAACCAGAGATAGCACCCTCTGCTCGGTTTCGGCTGGACGTCCGTACCGTGATGAAACGACTTTTACCTTCGTGAAGATGATCCTGTCTCGACTCCGGTAAATTAGTCAAGCCAGACGCGCATGCTGCTGCGTTTTACAGGCGACCCACGTTCATCTTGCCACGGTCTCGAGACCGTCTGCGTCGGCCTCCCAGAGTAATGCCCAGCTCTGGTTTTGTTTCAAGATAACTTCCAGAAAGAGTGTCACCGCTTGGAGCTGTGACACTCGAAGGGGTTCACAGCTGACGTGCTGTTTGAACCTTTGCTGAAGACGTGGGCCCTTGGTGCATGGCCGGGACGTACATCAGCTTGGAGGAAAACGTCCGTGCATCTTCCCTTCTCCCCGAGAACTCATCAGCTCAGCTTCTCCCCGAGAACTGAGTCCCAGCACGGAGACAAAACAAAACCTGCAGGTGTGAAAACAGAGCACTCTCTGTTTGAGCACAGATGAATTGTTTTTAGAACGGACGGGAGACCGAAGATTAAGTTATGTCTAGAACTTTTCTTTCGTTCCAAAAACAGTTCAAACAAATAGACGGATTGTTCATTCAACTTTAGACACTTATTCTGCAGAGAGCAGACAGTTTAAAGCAAGATCATTCTGAGATGTTCTCTTAACTTTGGCATATTTAAAATATACCAGCTTAGTAAAATCATCATTAAATGACAAAAATATACTGTTGATCAATTCTGAATTAACACACATTAAAGAGAAAGTTCAATCTGATTAATTAGTGTCCATTAATTCAAAATAATTGTAACAAAATATAGTGTCCACTTGTCTCCTTGAGCTCCAAGCAAGTGTAACACTGAGAGTTTCAGAGAGGTGTGAACCCTAAAATATCAAAGACGAGGTGTATCACTACAGTCCCCCTTTTTGGAAGTCATCGCCTGTCCTTGGAGATGAGTTCCAACCCGAAAGGATACCACCGAATGTCTCTGACCTCTATGTAATCCAGCAAGTGGAAAAAAAAGTCAAAAAAAGTTCAAAATTATATTCCCATAATGTTTTTGGAAATTCCATACTGTTCGTAGGTAATCCCTTTGCGGTAAGCTTTCAATCCTTTGGAAAACATAGTCTGTTAACCCATGGAAAACTGAGTCTGTGATCCCTTGGAAACAAAGTCTTATAATCCACAACGGTAAATCCACAACGATGGGGGTTATTGATTTCATCAGCAAGAATGGTTTTTAATCAGCATGTAGAGGGGATCCCTCGATTGAAGCAGAGGAGGCGGCCTTGGATGAAGGTTGAAGACCAACGTTGGATCAGCAGGTCCCCACATCGAAGGTTGCAGGCTGGATGGCTTCCAGTCGGTGCCACCCTGGTTCAATGTGTCATGGGTGTCATGGGTGCTCATCCTTGAGTGCTGAAGGTGTCAGCTCGCAGAGGAGGTCCTCGTGATGGGCCAGAGTCTGGTCCAACTGTTGAGTCTCCTCTGTCTCACCTGTATATGAAGGATCACTTACCGGGTTTTTGGTCTCGGTTGGGGAATCCCTTGTGACCTCAGCGGTACCTGCTGTTGGACAGTCAGTGTCCTGACCTTGGTGAGGTACCACGAATGGCAGTGGACTGCTCACTGTGGCCCACATCGTCTGATTGCCATAATTTATAATCGCTTCAAAGCGATTTATAAAATCTTGGCCAACCACAAATGGAGCCCGGAGTGAGTCAAGTTCAGACACATATACCGGGTGGTATAGTGACATCTCGCCAATCTGCATGTGAACCATGGCTATTAGGGTTGTGCTCGCTTTTGCGTGTCCCGGTGTACGACCGGTGTCAGAGCTTGGTCCGCATTGCCGGCAGTAAGTCAGGCTCGTTTCCGGTGAGAGTTGGACTCCGCCAAGGTTGCCCTTTGTCACCGATTCTGTTCATAACTTTTATGGACAGAATTTCTAGGCGCAGCCAAGGTGTTGAGAGGATCCGTTTTGGTGACCTTAGAATCGCTTCTCTGTTTTTTGCAGATGATGTGGTCCTACTGGCTTCATCAGTTCGTGATTTACAACTTTCACTGGAGCGGTTTGCAGCCGAGTGTGATGCGGCCGGGATGAGGATCAGTTCCTCCAAATCCGAGGCCATGGTCTTGAGCCGGAAAAGGGTAGCATGCCCTCTCCGGGTCGGGGAGGAGGTCCTGCCCCAAGTGGAGGAGTTTAAGTATCTCGGGATCTTGTTCACGAATGAGGGAAAACTGGAGCGTGAGATCGATAGGCGGATAGGTGCAGCGTCCGCAGTGAAGCGGGCGCTGTACCGGTCTGTCGTGGTGAAGAGAGAGCTGAGTCAAAAGGCAAAGCTCTCAATTTACCGATCGATCTACGTTCCCACCCTCATCTATGGTCATGAGCTTTGGGTTATGACCGAAAGAACAAGATCTCGGATACAAGCGGCTGAAATGAGTTTTCTCCGCAGGGTGGCTGGACTCTCCCTTAGAGATAGGGTGAGAAGCTCAGTCATCCGGGAGGGACTCGGAGTAGAGCCGCTGCTTCTCCACATCGAGAGGAGCCAGTTGAGGTGGCTCGGGCATCTGGTTAGGATGCCTCCTGGACGCCTCCCTGGTGAGGTGTTCCGGGCATGTCCCACCGGGAGGAGACCCAGAGGAAGACCCAGGACGCGCTGGAGGGACTATGTTTCTCGGCTGGCCTGGGAACGCCTTGGGATTCCCCCGGAGGAGCTGCTCCAAGTGGCTGGGGAGAGGGAAGTCTGGGCCTCCCTACTTAGGCTGCTACCCCCGCGACCCGACCCCGGATAAGCGGAAGAAGATGGATGGATGGATGGATCTTAAGCTACTAGCACTAACAGTAAGTCAAATGAGTAATAAAAAAGAGCTAATTTTAAAATAACAACATATTAGAGATACTGGCTGTTACAGAGGGCGTAGTTAATGTAAATAGGTCTTTGTAGGGCGTGGCTTTCAGACCTCATTATTCATAAACCGGTCGTTTAGAACGGAAGTGAAATTTGGCAGAATTAGAAAGGGGATATTTTATTATCTAAGCATTATTTTGTGTATAAAATTGACTGAAAATGGTCTGGATAGCCCACAGATAAATCACAAAAAATTATATATCCTACATTTGGTCCCCTTTAACATTATACCTGAGATTGAAATCTTTCCCAGTACTGCTGTCTGCTTTTCATATCATCCCCTCTTCTTCCTCTCTCCTGTTCAGCTGAGATGCAGAATGCCCCCAGTCCTGAAGGGTCTTCCAGATTTTGGTTCAGCTTACTTAAATGTGAGCCAGGTTGATGTCCAGCAGAATCTTTTATGCCCTTTATTAAGGCCAGGGTGACAGAGACCTGGGAAAATAAGCCAAGAGTGAAATGTAAAATGATTCATGTGAAGGGAGTAATTGTTGTGATATCCTATTTTTGTGAAAAATAAACATGGTTAGTGGTTAAATGAGTTATTTAGATTACCTGCTCTTTGACTGCCAAGAACATGACATCTTCTGTTTGAAAGAGCTTCGAGAGGCGTGCCAGGTGAGGAAGCACATCAGCTTGCAGGTGAAGGGCAGCAATGAAGCGATAGGTGGCAAGAAATGAATACAGTCCCTTAGCAGAAGGACATTTTCGGGTCTCTACTTCTTCTGCCAGGACACCCAGCACGGCAGTGATGTTTACAAGCAAGTTTTTTACCGCCTCGTGTTGGGAGAGCCATCGTGTATCCTTGACTTGCTAGTCAATAAAAGATAAAACAACAGAGCTGCTATAGTACACATATACAGTAAATACAAGTAAAGTTTTCACGTATTGAAATTTAATTTTAATTTATTTACCTTCACTTTTAGCTCACACACACCGAGAACTGTTGCTGCAGCTTTCAGAGAAGCGGAGCGGTTTGCACTGTTCCTAAAGAACAGGTGCAGCTGTTCCAAGTTCATTCATTCATTCAACCTTTATTTATACAGGCTAGCCTCGTTGAGTCACGGGGACTCATTTACAAGAGGGACCTGTCTCACTCACACCAAACAACCATCCACTCTCACACTCACACCTAGGGTCAATTTAGAGTCACCAATCAGCCTAACAAGCATGTTTTTTGGTCTGTGGGAGGAAACCGGAGTACCCGGAGGAAACCCACGCATGCACGGGGAGAACATGCAAACTCAAGTGGTCTCTGAATGTAGCCATGTAAGGCACCTCTTCAGATGCATCCTTACAGGCTAGAGCTAGCCTGCAGCACAGTGGACACTTAGGAGCCATGGCCATTCATCGGTTAGTTGTTTTGAAACTCCATTTTTTCTTCCTATTAAAACATTTATTAATTAAAACATATATGTATATTCAAAGCAATTTAATAATGTACAAAACAAAACACAATACCTGTCATTACAGCAGCACCATCAGTACCAAGGCCAAAGATGGAGTTTGTAGGGATGCCTTTTGTGTGAATGATGTTCTTTATTGCCCCCACTATTGAATCTGCTTTCCCGTCAGTGAGGCAAATCAGATCCAGGAATTGGCAAAGGACCTTCCCCTAATTGTCCAAGTATCTAGTAATATAAGTTATTTTTACATTTAATTAACTGTAATTTGTCATTTTATTGATCCATTAAATGTTACACATGGAGTAGACCTACCTCACATGAATGTCAAGCTGTCTGCACACAGATACATCTGTGCTCTCATCAATCTCCAAGCCTATGGCTTTAGACTGAGAAATATTGCCCAATATTGGCTTTTCGATCACAGCGGCCAGTATTTCCAGCATTTCATCAATTATTCTGTGTGACCTGTAGTTGGTGCTTTTGCCAATCTAAAAAAAAAAGGTTACTAGTCAAAATTGCTTGACAATTAAATAGTTTTAATGTTTAAATATAATTTTCATATTAAATAATTTTAAAATGCTTACATTGAGCTTGTGAAAATAGTTGCAGCCCAAAAGATTTGCTAGTTCGAGCAGGGCTGGATAGTTGTTGTGGTGGGCTATTTCATGCTTTATCAGCCAATACAAGCACTTGAATGCCCCCACCACAGCCTCATGCTCCAGGACAACTGTGGGCTCAAATGATGCCAGGACAGTGTTGCCTGAAATAACAAGCATCATTAGTCTAACAACGTTACATCAGGTCCTCTGGATGGATGTTTCTATGTTGAAATGTTTCATCTTTTATCCAAAGATCTTTCATTCATCTTTCAACAAGAAGAATCTGTCCAGAAAACCTGACTTAACCTTGTTAGATATCTACCTGGATGATTGAGCATGAATCAGGACAAGCATCATTAGAATTCAAGAGCCAAATATGTTAATAATAAATAAAATAATTTACCTGTTGTCAAACTTAAATGGCGCTGACAGGCATTTTTATGATGTTCAGATGCCACATGATGGTCTAGTTTGTCTTTTCTGTAAGACTGGCAGGGAAGCTCTACAAATGGCCTGGCCTGGCTTCCTCTCACAACTGCCTGTTTATGCTGTCTGCATATTCGACAAAACATTCCTACAACAAGAAATAGAAATATCCTATAATTTCATTATGTGCTCAATTTTGTCCATCATCCATCCAGTTCATGTACAGGTATTTGACTAAATGACATACCAAGTTCAGTTTTGTACAGCCAGGGGGAGTATTTTCGCTCTGACAGCCAAGCTTGGTCGAAGCCACTTGTCCGGTGGCGATCAGTTCTTGACGGTTCCTCTGGCTCTGTGCGACCTGCGTCACTTTTACCTGCTGCTGCTGTGGCAGAGTTGAGGTATTTGGTGATTTTTCCATGATTTTCATGGTGTTTGAGGAGCTTCGCTGATTTTTTTGAGGGTGACATTTCCTTTTGTACAGTAATGTAAAGTAGCGAAAACGCACATACTTTTTTTTCTTTCTTTCTTTTTTTTTACGCGCGTTTGTTTTGGAGGGGGAGGAGCGTTACGTCAGTAGCATTTTTGCTAGCACGATTGTGTTGCGCCTTGCGCCCGCTTCATCAATAATACAGTACAGACATTTCTCAACGGGGGTGAGAGGGGTGGGGGGAGGTTCGGTTCGGTAGGTGGGGCGCTCGGTTCCGTT
>JBBPBX010030425.1:0-16047 GCA_038048925.1 Garcialebias charrua
ATATATATACAGTATATATATACAGTATATATATTATATATATATATGTTTTATATATATATATATATATATATATACTGTAGTATGTATTTATATAGTTATATATATGCTTATCTGAATATATATGTATTATTACAGTATCTGAATATGTATAATGTGTGTGTGAATAAATTGCATCTTTGGTTGTGTCTTGCTAAACATATATTAAAGTACAGTACACTATTGTATTCCACCAAAAAATATTTAAATATGCTAAACTATACGTTCCTATACATGCAGTTTTAATAGCTGTATGCCTAAAATTTAAATATGTGACAATAGCATTACTATTCAGCGTGTTATGATTGATTAAATGCGCTAATACCATATTGTGCCAGCCAAATATATAAGGCTGAGTGGAGCGGTGGACGCCTTCAAGATGGCTGCCTGAAATCTCGTCAGCTCCAATAGGCGAGAGCGGGCCATGCGGTATCTAGTGTTCTATATATGATATCTATGTTCAAAAGCGCCTGACTTCCTATGAGGTCAGTGGGAGGAGTAAAAAAGTCTCTGTGACCTGAAGGAGGAGCATGATGTGTGACAGGTGAGGGTCAAAGGTCAAATCACTGATAGGGAACATCCTGCTTCATTTTCTCCTGTCAAAACCTGCAGAAGATAATCAGAATATTGCTGAGTCACAAATTAGAAAAGTTCACAGACGGCTTAAGGAGTTGTGTGTTTAAATTTAGGATTCGTCGACAAACTTACAATAGTATTTTAACATTCATTCAACCTTAATTTATATGTTAAGTCTCATTGAGTCACAAGGACTGACAATACAAGAGAGACCTGTTTAAAACAAAGAACACAGACGAGAATAAATCGTCATATAAAAGTGTCTAAAATGAAAAGTAAATAAAAGAAGTGGTGTGAAACAAAAAAACAAGCTACATTACAAAACTGTGTAAATACTAAAAACAGGAACAAGCCTGCGTTGATTTGTGCATCGAACAACATATGGACCGAAAGTGAGAAGCTGCAATCACATTGATTATGCTGAGATAAGGGATTTAAAGCCCAGAGACTGTAATTCAATCAGTGTGTTTGTGCAAAACAAAATGACACGCAAAGGGACAGCGAGGACAAGCAAACCTCCTCACTTTAGTGTCAAATGTGTCCCCTTTCTGTGAAATGCTCCACAGTCAGAAGAAGCCCGCGAGGGTGTGCGCGTCTATATAGTCAGGATCCAGAAGATTTCCTCTGAGGAGGCCTCGTCTCTGGAGCTGCGGGAGTGGAAGCTGACCCGGTGTCATGGAGGAGCTGGCCCGGGAGAGCATCAGCCTGCTGGCCCGGTCTGCGTCCCACTCCGACCCACCAGGACTCGGCTCGCTCGGGGCCGTGTTCATCATGCTGAAGTCGGCTCTGGGAGCCGGACTGCTCAACTTCCCCTGGGCCTTCCAGAAGGCAGGAGGGGTGACGGTGGCCGTCAGCGTGGAGCTGGTGAGAATCCTGACAACGTCTTTCTAAACTTCCTGTAGAAAACGTGAAACTTTCAGCTGATTTAACTATAACTGATCAAACCTGGAGCTGTAACAGAGCCGCTTATTAGAAAGATGAGTTTTGATTCAAGCTGCGTCTCTTCCTGGTGTGAAATATTTCTCACAGGTGAGCTCTAATGAAGCTTCTAGTTTCTGTCACAACCTCACGCTCTTCACCTGACTGCTTTCCAAGAATGGACACGAGCGTTTGTGTCACACCACGACACAATTAATTCCCTGTAAAAAAAAAAAAAGATAGCTATATATATATATATATTAAAATTAAAATCAAAAAAGGCGTTCAATACAGAACAACTGGACTTTATTTGTAACAAACAAGACGTTTCACTTCTCATCCGAGAAGCTTTATCAATTGGGTTTGCAGACAGTCAAGGGAAGCAGTTATAACAGGACAAGCCATTGACACGCACCAACATATTTAAATTGGAAACTAACACCCCCCACATACTTGGGATAACACGTACCTGTGACCCATTCAAAGTTCAGAGTGTGAAAACAGAGCTTACAGAACACACACACACATCCTACTGTATGTGAAATGACAAGTCACACTTCACCCATTGATAGCAGGGACCTGTCAAAGTCTTTGTTGTTCTAATTCACAAACAAAGCTCCTCTGTTCTCATCAGGTGTGAGACGCCTGGGAACCAAACCCAGGGCCGGACCATAAGTTTTAGAGAGTTCAAATCTTAGACCTCCTCCTCTGTTTAAAGATGGTTTCTCTCTTTTTACATAAATCGCCTCTTTAACACCTCTCTCAAACCACCTGTGTTCTCGGTCCAAAATATGTACATTTTGGTCCTCAAAAGAGTGTCCCTTGTCTGTGAGGTGGAGGTGAACAGCTGAGTTTTGTCCAGAGGAGGAGGCTCTATGTTGAGACATTCTTCTGTGGATGGGCTGTTTAGTTTCTCCAATGTATAAGTCTGGACAGTCCTCGCTGCACTGGACTGCATACACTACACCACTCTGTTTGTGTGTAGGTGTTTTGTCCTTAGGGTGGACCAGCCTCTGTCTGAGAGTCCTGCTGGGTTTGAAATGAACTGGGATGTTGTGTTTGTTGAAAATCCTTCTGAAATTCTCTGATAGTCCAGCAACATAAGGGATGACAATGTTTTTTCGTCTGTTCTCCTTTTTCTGTTCCTTATTGTGTTTTGTAGATTTCCTCGCTGACTTGACAAAAGCCCAGTTAGGATATCCACATGTTTGGAGAGATTTTTCAATGTGTTTCTGTTCCTTTTTCTTCCCTTCTGTCTTCGTGGGGATGTGATCGGCCCGGTGCTGTAAAGTTCTGATGACAGAAAGTTTGTGTTCCAGTGGATGGTGAGAGTCAAACAGGAGATACTGGTCTGTGTGGGTTGGTTTTCTGTAAACTTCAATGTTCAGGCTGTCCTCTCCCTCCATATGAACCAAACAGTCCAAAAAAGGAAGCTTATTGTCATTAGCATCCTCTCTGGTGAACTTGATGTTGTTATCTACCGAGTTAATGTGTCTGGTGAACGCTTCCACCTCCCTGGCTTGGATTTTGACCCAGGTATCATCCACATATCGGAACCAATGGCTTGGAGTTGTCCCCTCATAGGAGTTAAGGGCTCTCTGTTCCACTTCCTCCATGTAGAGGTTTGCAACAATGGGTGACACTGGAGATCCCATGGCACAGCCGTGCTTCTGTCTGTAAAATCTGTCATTGAACTTGAAATAAGTGGTGGAGAGGCAGAGATCCAGCAAGGTGCAGATGTGGTCTGGGGTGAAGTTGGTCCTTTTGCCCAAATCCTTGTCTTGTAGAAGTCGTTTTTTGACGGTTTCTACTGCTTCAGAAATGGGTATGCATGTGAACAGAGAAGTCACATCATACGATACAAGAGTTTCTCCCGGGGTCAGCTTCAAATGTTGAACTTTGTTGGCAAAATCAATGGAGTTTTTTATGTGATGTTACAAATAAAGTCCAGTTGTTCTGTATTGAACGCCTTTTTTGATTTTATCATGTCCTGGACGACTGAGAATCTTCACCAGCATATTAAAATTAAAACTCACAGTGTGAATTGGTCTGATAACTAGGCTGCTGTCAGAAACATTAATTTGCCCCTCACGCTCTCTGTTTTAGATTATTTTTTATTTATTCCTGTAAATTTATTATTGAGCTTTTGTTGTGGAAAGTTCAGAAAATTTGAGCATTGTACGGAAGCCAGAAGAGGCCATGCTTAAGGATATGTTAGGATAACAGTATCTCATGTTTTTTCTACCTTTTTATCTTAACATAAAAATGTAATTTTGTAGCAATAACAATTTGATTGCAATGGAAAAACTAACCTTTTCACACACACGCACGCAAAAATATATACCGTATTTCCGGAATATAGGTCGCGGCTTTTTATCATATTTGCATGCCCTGCGACCTATATTCAGGTGCAACCTATTTATGGCTTTTTATAAAATAAGCTGATTTGTAATCATTTATTAACAAAAATTAAACTGAGACACACTCTTACAATAATGTCAGCTAACAAATATAAAAGTTCAGCTCAGACACATATTTGCTATAATTTTTATCAAACAAATAATTGTTTTTAAGTGCTAATCTTCTTAAAAGCCTTGCTGTGCACTCCTGTGGCAGACATTTGCAGCAGAGCTAAACATGGTCCACATTTTGACGTAGGTGCGCCCTATATTCAGGTGCGACCTATATTCCAGAAAATACAGTATATATATATTTTGGTTTGACCTAAAACAAAATTTCCCTTAACTTACAAAATCACAAAAACAACAAAATGTGTCTGTATCTATCAGGACCACCTTGCTGATCCATGACATCGAAAAGCTTTCAGCAAACAACGCATGACTTGACTTTGTTACGACTCGTCTCAAAAGCAACAAAGATCATTAAAACTGGAGCAACACAAGAACATGTTCAGTTGTCTCAGGGACAGAACAGTTTATTCAAAAAATTGAGAACATTTCTTCAGAACTTGTAACTGCAGACATGGCACTCCTCAGCTTCCGTATATATGTTCAGATTAAATTTATTTTTATTTGTGTTTGTCATCATTTTGCAGAAATGTCATGAATAACTTCTTGATCAGTGAAACTAGATACAGCCGTCCCTCGTTCCGTTCCCTGAAGCCCCGCAATAAGTGAAAAACCATGAAGTTAGAAACCCGTCCCACACTCTTGGAATGTTCTAAACTCTTAAACCTATGTCATTTTAACAACATATGTTACTAAATTTTACTTACTAGCTCTGCAGAACAGCAACAGTTCTGGTCCATCTGCTTTATTCTGACTCGGTTCATTTCTGCAGTCCTTGGTGGAGAAAGTACTCAAACACTGTACTTAAGTAAAAGTACAAATAAAAAGACAAAAATGTACTCTAGTAAAAGTAGAAGTACCATATTAATGTTTTTACTTAAGTAAAAGTAAATAAGTACTTGCTTTTAAAAATACTTAAAGAATTAAAGTGAAACTACTTGCTGAATGTATTAACTAATGCAATGGTCTACAATATCAAGTGTACCTACTGTATGTATATTTTCTACAATACATTGATAGTGTTGAATCATTTTAATGAACAATGCCGCAGATAATACATGTTTTTTTTGTTTACTCTGTGACACAGTTCACACTTGGACTTGTGATTCTGTGCGTCAGAATTTCAGGGATGACATGCAGAGCTAAATGTCATTAAGCAAAATAAGAAAGAGGAATGACTATACCTTTGAAACTTTTTATTTAACACAAAACAAAACCAATGTGTCATTTTAACTGCAGTAAACACATTTAAGTAAAAGTTGTCTGTTTGAAAAAAGGAGCATTAGACCTAACAAAGGAACAGGCTCTGATCATTTCAACTGCAGTTTGTCATCGACTCTAGTTAAAATACTGTCTAGTCAACCTTGTAATGGGTCAATAGGACGAAACGTAGACCCGAGTGTCAAGCCACCTCTTCTCTCCTGTCCAAATATCCCATGAACTAACACATTTTAATATTGCAGTAAGAATTTCTTGTTCAAGTTCAGAAGAAGTTGGTTTTCAAAGCTTTTTGAGTCCAGTCTGGCTCTTTTGGGAGAGAAAATCTGTCCTGCTGTACTGAACAGTTGTTCAATAATATTTCAATAGTCTTTCAATAAGGTCATGGGTGGTGTGTATCTTCTGGCTGACTCTCTGCAGTAGAATCCATTTTGGGCGTGTTAGTGGTGCTGTGGGTGCTCCCAGCTCAATGACATTTATACGTCGCTGGTCCAGCTCTTCTTGAACGCAGGTCTAATGTTACCTGTCCACTTTGCAGTGATTCAATGGACCCCCTCCTCTCTCGACATCAGTTACTTTAACTTGTAACTCGACACATTATAGAAATGTAGTGTACTGTAGTAGAAAGTACGGATACTTCATGTAGTGCAGTAAAAGTGAAAGTACCCACATTTAAGTCGAAACGTTTTCTGCAACAAATAAAGTCCAGTTGATCCAGTATTGAACGCCTTTTTTGATTTCATCATGTCCTGGATGACTGAGAATCTTCACCAGCATACCCACATTTAATTCTACTTAAGTAAAGTGCAGATACATGAAAAATGTACTTAAGTACAGTAACAAAGTATTTGTACTTAGTTACATCCCACCACTGGTCCTCTAAACTCTTAAACCTACTAATTTAACAACATACAGTACTTATATGTAGTCGAAGACGCCGAGGAGGAAAACGTGTCAGGAGACAGAGGGAGAGGAGGAAAGTGAAGAATGTAGGACTGAGGGTTGCAACTCTAAATGTGGGGACAATGACAGGCAAAGGTAGAGAGCTGGCTGACATGATGCAGAGAAGAAAGGTAGATGTTTTATGTGTCCAAGAGACCAAGTGGAAGGGCAGCAAGGCTCGCAGTATTGGAGCAGGGTTTAAACTGTTTTACCATGGTGTGGATAGAAAGAGAAATGGAGTAGGGGTGGTCCTGAAGGAGGAGTTGGCAAAGAATGTAGTAGAGGTGAAGAGAGTGTCAGATAGGGTGATGTGTCTAAAGGTAGAAGTAGAAGGTCTGATGCTAAACATAGTAAGTGGTTATGCTCCACAGGTTGGATGTGATGGGGAGGAGAAAGATAAATTTTGGAAAGATTTGGATGAAGTGATAGAGAGTATTCCCAGGGAGGAAAGAGTGGTGATTGGAGCAGACCTGAATGGACATGTTGGTGAAGGAAACAGAGGGGATGAGGAAGTGATGGGTAGGTTTGGTGTCAAGGAAAGAAACCAGGAAGGACAGATGGTGGTGGATTTTGCCAAGAGAATGGAAATGGCTATAGTCAATACCTATTTCCAAAAGAGGGAGGAACATAGAGTGACCTATAAGAGTGGAGGAAGGAGTACACAGGTCGATTACATTCTGTGTAGAAGAGGAAACCTGAGAGAGATTGGAGACTGTAAGGTTGTAGCAGGGGAGAGCGTGGCCAGACAGCATCGGATGGTTGTGTGTAGAATGACTGTTGTTGCGAAGAAGAGAAAAAGAGTAAAACCAGAGAAGAAGACCAAATGGTGGAAGCTAAAGAAGGAAGAATGTTGTGAGAAATTCAGAGACGAGCTGTTAAAGGCTCTGGGTGGTAAGAAAGAGCTTCCAAGTGACTGGGCTACTACAGCAACAGTAATTAGAGAGACAGGTAGGAAGGTACTTGGTGTGTCATCTGGACAGAGAATGGATGATAAGGAAACCTGGTGGTGGAATAGTGAAGTGCAGGACGCCATTCAAAGAAAGAGATTAGCCAAGAAGAAATATGACTGTGAGAGGACTGAAGAGAGGAGACAGGAATATAAGGAGATGGGACATAGAGCAAAGAGGGAAGTAGCTAAGGCAAAGCAGAGGGCGTACAATGAGTTATATGGGAGACTGGACACTAAAGAGGGCGAGAAGGACTTGTACCGATTGGCAAGACAGAGGGATCAGGCTGGAAAGGATGTGCAGCAGGTTAGGCTTATTAAAGATGGGAATGGGAATGTTCTAACAAGTGAGGAGAGTGTGATGGGAAGATGGAAGGATTACTTTGAGGAGCTAATGAATGAAGAGAATGAAAGAGAAAGAAGAGTGGAGGTAATAGAAACTGTGGACCAGGAAGTGGGAAAGATTAGTGAGGGTGAAGTCCGGAAAGCTCTGAAAAGAATGAAGAAGGGGAAGGCAGTAGGACCTGATGACATACCAGTGGAGGTTTGGAAATGTCTTGGAGAGATGGCAGTGAGGTTTTTGACTCAAATATTTAATGGAATATTTGAGGGTGAGAAAATGCCTGAAGAATGGAGAAGAAGTGTGCTGGTTCCCATTTTTAAGAACAAGGGTGATGTACAGAGTTGTAGCAACTACAGGGGAATTAAGTTGATGAGCCACACGATGAAGATCTGGGAGAGAGTTGTGGAAGGAAGGCTTAGACAAGAGGTGACTATCTGTGAGCAGCAGTATGGTTTCATGCCAAGAAAGAGCACCACAGATGCCATCTTTGCTTTGAGGATGTTGATAGAGAAGTACAGAGAGGGTCAGAAAGAACTCCATTGTGTGTTTGTGGATTTAGAAAAAGCATATGACAGGGTGCCAAGAGAAGAGGTGTGGTATTGCATGAGGAAATCTGGAGTGGCAGATAAGTATGTTAGACTGGTACAGGACATGTATGAGGACAGCAGGACAGTGGTGAGATGTGCTGTGGGAGTGACAGATAGCTTCAAGGTGGCGGTGGGATTGCATCAAGGATCGGCTCTGAGCCCCTTCTTGTTTGCTCTGGTGATGGACCGACTAACAGATGAGGTCAGGCAGGAATCCCCATGGACTATGATGTTTGCAGATGACATTGTGATCTGTGGTGAGAATAGGGAACAGGTGGAAGAGAACTTGGAGAGGTGGAGGTATGCACTTGAAAGAAGAGGAATGAAAGTCAGCCGTAGTAAGACAGAGTACATGTGTGTGAATGAGAGGGAGGCCAGTGGAACAGTGAGGCTACAAGGAGCAGAGGTCACAAAGGTGCAGGACTTCAAGTACTTGGGGTCCACTGTCCAGGAAAATGGGGAATGTGGTAAAGAGGTGAAGAAGAGAGTCCAGGCAGGATGGAGTGGATGGAGAAAAGTTTCAGGAGTGATTTGTGACAAAAAGGTGTCAGCAAAGGTCAAAGGAAAAGTTTACAAGACAGTGGTGAGACCAGCTATGTTGTATGGTCTGGAGACAGTGGCATTGACAAAAAGACAGGAGAAAGAACTGGAAGTAGCAGAAATGAAGATGCTGAGGTTCTCCTTAGGAGTGACAAGGATGGATAAGATCAGGAATGAGATCATCAGAGGTACAGCACATGTTAAACAACTGGGAGATAAAGTTAGGGAGGCCAGACTGAGATGGTTTGGACATGTCCAGAGGAGGGACAGTGGGTATATTGGTAGAAGGATGTTAGAAATGCAGCTGCCAGGAAAAAGACAAAGAGGGAGACCAAAGAGGAGATATATGGATGCAGTTAGAGAGGACATGGAGGTAGTTGGAGTGAGGACAGAGGATGCAGAGGACAGAGTGAGGTGGAGGAGGATGACTCGCTGTGGCGACCCCTGAAAAGGGAAAAGCCGAAAGAAGAAGAAGAAGAAGACAGTACTTATATGTACAGGAGCTACAAAATTTTACTTACCAGGCTCTGCAGCTGGAGGAGCAGCTCGGTACTGGTCCGACCCGATAGATGAAAAAAGTCCAGGTACAGCATGACTGAAGTCTACCGCTCCATCCAGCTTGATGTTCACATGCTGCTGCCCAGGATTTAATCCACACCTCTGGTCTGATCCGGACCAGCCCCGTGCGACCAGAATCTGACCGAACCCTGCAGCCGTCTGTCGTCTGCAGCTCCCAGGATCCGGGCCGCACTGATTCTGGATCAGCTGCAGCCCAGCTGCTCTGCAGTGAAGATACAACTTGAAGGACGAGTTCAGCTTCAGGATTATTTGTGACTTTCCTGACAGTCCTGTGAGCAACAGAACTTACAGAACTTCTGACTTTGCTGCAAAACTTTCCCTCCATTTGTAGGAGTCCTGCCTTCCTCTCCAGCAACCTCACTCAGCAGCTAATCAGCTGATTAGCTACACCTGTACCTGACTCCTAGATCTTCACCTCCTGCTCTATTTAAACCACAACCAGATGTTCAGCCAACGCTCGAACATTGATTACCTTGGGTAATATTGTTACAGCCTCTGATTCTTAGTCTTGACTCATCTGCACTAACCTGTTTGTCCGTCTGTTCAGCTCCTGTTCCGTCCTGCTTGCCCGCTCGTCTCCTAGGCGTCTGGTTGCCAATCCTGCACACACCAAACCCATAACTAAGGACTTCATTCAGGACATCTTCATCTCCCTTCATTCAACCTACTCACCCACTGGATCCCCCATCTTCTCTGGACCTCACCCTCTGTGAATCCATTATCCAATGTCACCTGCAAACATATTCAACAGTAAGGACAAATACAACTATTATCACAATTATCAAAGGATCATCTGGATCACAGGATATTCACCACCTCTCCTCTTCTCTCCCCACAACCAACTCCTGTTCCAGCACTTGTAAATAAAATATCACTTTTGTAATTGCTTGTCCTCGTGTTCTTTGGTCTGCCATTTGGGGTCATAATAATCTATCATTATGTCAGAATGTTCGAGCCTACCAGACCCTCAAGGCCAGACCAAAGACAGCCAGAGGGACCAAGCAATATTAGCTCTACAGGCCCGGAGTGAACGTGATGAACAAAAATCCTCTCCCAACAGAGCGACCTTGGTAGCATGATACATGCTACCACGAGTCATGGCGGCAACTTGGACAAGTTGCCGCCATGACTACCAAAGGACCCGAATCACCCCGGCCACGCGAACCAACTCCAGTTCAAGCATCAACTTTTAGTCACGAACCTGATGTCAGACCTACCGAACTCTTTGGTGGAAAATCCAAGCTGGTGGGTGGTTTCCTCCTCCAGTGGGAACTCGCTTTTAATCAAGCACCCATCAGGTACTAGGGATGCACCGATCCACATTTCTCACTTCCAATCCGATACCGATACTTATTAACTGAGTATCGACCGATACAGATACTTTTCCGATCCAATACTGTTCAGGTATGTGACTCTGTATTAAGAAACTTTTGTACCGAAACTATTCATTTTAAGATTGTGTACGATAAACCCAATGAAGACACTCTTAAGCCTTATAATAGGGAACCCACTGACTTTAACAGCACACAGGACAGGAGGCAAGTATGTCCTCCTTACTCATGGTGCAGCTGAAAAAACCAAAAAAGCGCTAAGCATGATGGGAAAGACAACACTCCCCTTAACCAATAAGAGAGTGGATTATAGCTGGAAAACAGATTTAGCTGGAAAACTTTTCCAGCTAAATCTGGAAAACTAAAAACAACAGTAGCTCATGGCTCACTGCTAAAGCTGGAAAACTAAAAAAATGCTAAGCATTATGGGAAAGACAACAAAATCCACTCTCTTATTGGTTAAGAGGAGTGGCTGTGTTGTCTTTCCCATCATGCTTAGCGCTTTTTTAGTTTTTTCAGCTGCACCATGAGTAAGGAGGACATGTGTGTGGTATACTTGCCTCCTGTCCTGTGTGCTGATAAAGTCAGTGGGTTCCCTATTGTAAGGCTTAAGAGTGACTTCATTGGGTTTATCTCACACAATGTTAAGAAGGGCAGTCACAGAATGTGATTGAACACAAGTGCTCTTTGAAGCTGGATTGGAAAAGTATCGGCAGGTTGGATCTGATACCCGATACTTAAATAATGCTGGTATCTATATCTACCTATATTGTCACGGCCCTAAAAGGCGACGCTCTTCAGTGGGCCACCGTTCATCTCCGTTCTCACTCTTTGTCCTCCATGTCCTTCTCATCTTTTATAAGAGACTTTAAACGAGTTTTCGATCACCCTCTGTTACAAGAGGAAGTGCAACAAAGATTATTCACCATCAGACAGGGTTCAAGATCTGTCGCCGAGTTCTCCATCCGTTTCCAGGTGATCGCGGAAGAGTCAGAATGGGGAGAGATCGCACTAAAAAGCGCTTTTCGAAACGCGCTCAATGACAACATGAAGGACCAAATCGCCACACAAGAGCCCCCCAGGATTTAGAAGACCTAATCATTCTCGCCATTTGTATCGACACTAGAAATAGAGAACGTAAATTAGAAAGGGACTACAAATCCTGGGACTGCCCCTCAACCGGAAGTAGTTCCCCAACACCAGTCTTCCCTGAACCAGAGCCAATGCAGGTAGGTCGGGCAAAACTTTCCCCTGAGGAAAAACAACGTAGATTATCTGCTAATGAGTGTCTCTATTGTGGAAAGAGTGGTCACTTCGTGAAAAACTGTCAGCTCCGTTTAAAAGGCCAGAACCACCAATAGATCAGGAGATATTGGTGGGTAATTTAACCTCAACTCCTGAGAAAAACTTCTGTCTCCCTGCTACTGTTTATTTTGATAAAGATAATTTTACCACTCGGGCTTTAATTGACTTTGGTGCAGAACAGAATTTGATTTCCTTGAATATTGTGAAGTTTCTTAACCTGCCCATGCTTCCTTTAAACAGCTCTGTCAGTGTCAGAGGTCTCACCGGACAGACCATCACCTCCATCTCCCACTGGACTCAAAACATTCACCTGGTGCTGTCAGGTAACCATCATGAGAGATGTGATTTCTTCATTTTTGATTCCATTAAGCCCCAAGTGATTTTAGGATACCCTTGGTTATTAAAGCACAACCCCCAGATTAACTGGAAAAATAACCTGATTGAACGTTGGGGTGAGGCCTGTTCAGTCGATTGCTTACGTTCTGCCATCTCATCTGGTTCTATCTCATCCCCCAGTAAGGAAGAGATTGACCTTTCCAAAGTGCCCTCCGTATATCATGCTCTTGCCCCAGTCTTTAGTAAACAGAAAGCCATCTCCCTACCACCTCACAGACCCTATGATTGCCCCATAGATCTCCTTCCTGGTGCCCTTCTGCCGTCTAGTAGACTGTACAACCTGTCGGGCCCAGAGAGGGAGACGATGAGGCAATACATAGAGGAGTCTTTAAAGTCAGACATTATCCGCCCATCTACTTCTCCCCTCGGTGCAGGGTTCTTCTTCGTTTCCAAGAAAGATAAGACTTTGAAACCATGCATCGACTTCAGGGGACTTAATAACATCACTATTAAAAATAAGTATCCCCTTCCTCTAATTGACTCTGTGTTTGAACGGCTTCGGGACGCCAGAATGTTCACTGAACTTGATCTCCGCAACGCCTACCACCTAGTGAGAATTCGAGAAGGGGACGAATGGAAGACCGCTTTTAAGACTCCCCTTGGACACTATGAGTACTGTACTTGGTCATGCCCTTTGGACTCACTAACACCCCTGCCGTTTTTCAAAACTTAATCAATGATGTCCTCAGAGATTTCTTAGATGATTTTGTGTTTGTTTATCTTGATGATATTTTGATTTTTTCTAAAGACCCCGCTCAGCACACTGGACACGTCAAAGCAGTTCTCCAGAGGCTCCTGGAGAACAAATTGTATGTAAAAGCTGAGAAATGTGAATTCTCTGTGCCTTCTGTGACCTTTCTGGGATTCATTTTTGAAGAGGGACAGATTCGATCCGACCCAGAGAAAATAAAAGCAGTGGCAGAGTGGCCCACACCCCAAGACAGAAGACATCTTCAACAGTTCCTAGGCTTTGCAAATTTCTACCGACGCTTCATCAAAAACTACAGTCAGGTAGCCTCTCCATTAACACAACTCACCTCTCCCATCCGTAAATTTGTCTGGTCCCCAGAGGCGGAGGCCGCCTTCCAGGAACTCAAGAGACTCTTTTCATCCGCTCCCATCCTTTCCCATCCGGATACCCATTGACAGTTCATCGTGGAGGTGGACGCGTCCGCTACAGGTGTAGGAGCGGTGCTCTCGCAGCGATCCCCTACAGATGGTAAGATTCATCCCGTGCTTTCTTTTCTCGGCGTCTGTCCCCTGCCGAATGAAGATACGACGTGGGTAACAGAGAACTGTTGGCCATCAAGATGGCCCTTGAAGAATGGAGACACTGGTTGGAGGGGGCTGAAATACCATTTGTGATATGGATAGATCACAAGAATATTGCCTACATTCAAGGGGCAAAGAGGCTCAATGCCTGTCAAGTACGTTGGTCTTTATTTTTTGCACGCTTCAATTTCTTTATCGCATACATACCCGGCTCTCGTAACATTAAACCTGATGCTCTTTCCCGCCAGTTCTCCTCTTCTGAGACCGAATCACCTGAAAATATTCTGCCCCACTCTTGCACTGTAGCAATCATGACCTGGGACATCGACAGAGAAATCCTGGAGGCCTAGAAGACTGAACCGGACCCTGGCACTGGTCCCCCAGGGAGAAAGTATGTTCCCTCTGCAGCCGTCAGCAAGGTCCTCCATTGGATCCATTCAGCCAAGTTCTCCTGCCATCCATGTATGAGTCGCACCCTCTCCTTGACAAAGAGACATTTCTGGTGGCCTAACATGGAGAGGGATGTCAGTCAATACATGTCTGCCTGCACCACTTGTGCATGTAACAAGGCCACTAACAAACCCCAGCTGGTCTCCTCCTTCCACTCCCTACGCCTGGGCATCCATGGTCCCACATAGCCCTGGACTTTGTCACCGGACTACCAGTTTCTGGGGGTAATTCTGTTGTGTGTACTAACATCGACCGTTTCTCCAAAGCGATACACTTCATACCCTTAGTAAAACTCAGCATCTGAGACGGCACAGATCATGGTCAAACATGTTTTTCGTCTGCATGGTATACCTCTTGATATTGTTTCTGACAAAGGCCCTCAATTCATCTCCCAAGTCTGGAAAGCCTTCTGTCGAGCCCTGGGAGCCACCTCCAGCCTGACGTCTGGTTATCACCCTCAGTCGAATGGACAGACTGAGAGGTGTAACCAAGAGCTTGAAACCGCTTTGAGGTGTGTTATTGAACATAACCCTACAACCTGGAGCCAACACCTGCCTTGGGTTGAGTATGCACACAATTCTCAAGTTTCGTCCGCCACTGGTTTGTCCCCGTTTGAGGCATCTTTGGGATACGCTCCACCCTTATTTCCCTCACAAGAAACTGACATTTCTGTTCCCTCTGTCCAGCATCATCTCCGTCAGTGTCGCAGGATTTGGCTCCAGACCAAGGCAGCTCTCCTCAGGACGGCTGAACAAAACAAACAGTTTGCTGACCGCCACCGTTCTTCTGCTCCCAAATACAAGGTGGGGCAGAAGGTTTGGTTGTCTGCCAGAGACATTAAATTGAAGACACTCCCAAGAAGCTGGCCCCCAGGTTCATAAGCCCCTTCCAGATTGTCAAGATCATTAATCCTGCTGCTGTCCGTCTTCAACTGCCTTCCACCCTGCGGATCCATCCCATGTTCCATGCCTCTCAGATTAAACCTGTCTCTATCAGCCCACTTCACCCTCCTGCCGACCCTCCTCCTCCGCCTCAATTCATCAACGATGACCCTGTCTACTCCTTCCGGCGCCTGCTGGACGTTCATAGCAGGGGTCGGCAACTCCAGTACCTGGTGGATTGGGAGGGCTATGGCCCAGAGGAGCGATCGTGGGTTGTTATGTACCTGAGGGGGTTCAGAGTTTTTAAAAACATCATTTTTGAGTTTAGGTTGGCTGAAGTCTGCTAAACAAACAGCAGCAACCCACTGTAGCACTTTTTTTTTACTCAGCCTGCTTCAATCAGGCTTGATTAGGCAGAGCTGCTGCCAAACTGCAGCTCCTGCCTATAAAACATTAGGCTTTGGTTTGAACAGAGTGGAACCTTGCTGAGAGCAAGTGTGAGGTTGAGATTGCCAACCGAGTTTGGTGGACGCAAGCAAGAGGCTTGTTGGAGCAACTTGTGATCCTTTTGAAAGGTAAACCAAGTTTTGATTAAGGTAGCTGTATTGCTGCCTGTGTATGTTCAGGAGTGTTCTCCACCCACTTTTGATCACTGTGAGTTGAGCTCTCATGTAGAGTTTGCATTGAGCTTAGGCTTTTAAATGACTGGTGCTGCCTAAACAGCACATGTAGAGCAAAGGGTGCTCTTGTGACAGCTTTAGTGTTTACTAGGGTTGTGTGAATCAAGTTTAAGCTTGTTTGAGGCTAGTGTAGGAAACACTAGATGTTTGACAGCTGTAAAGCTGTATGATGTACAAACATTGAGGAGAGCTCCACCCTCTTATTTTGTTTGTGATTTTGCTTCTAGGGGGAGAAATAGTTGAGCTGGTTAAGCTCTTAAAGTGACTCTGACTGATTGTTTTAGAGTTTTGTGTGGACTGAGGCACCTTAAGTGCTAGTTAAACCTTTGGCCTGTGCCTATGAGGCTTGTTTAAGTTTGGAGACACTGAGGGCAGTGTCTGTACAGTTGTCCAAGAGGGGGACAGCTGAGGTTAACAGTGAGGGACTGTTACCTTTTTCTCTTTTTCATTTTTGTTGTACTTTTGACAGGTGAGTGTTGGTAGCCTAGTTTTCGTATATTTATTTTATTGGTTAGT
>JBBPBX010030426.1:0-22424 GCA_038048925.1 Garcialebias charrua
GAAAGGTCCAGAGGACCGGATGTTGTATTGTGAGAGGGTTGATATATAAGGCGGTGTTGGGTGCTTCCCGCGAGAATAGTAGGAGTTGATTAAAGTGAAGTTCTGTATCCCGTCTTCTGTGTTGTCTCTTCACCACCTCCTACAGTACACCCGTCATAAACAAAATAACAAGTATGCACTATAGTCACTGTATTGTTGAATAGCGTCTATCAGGCACTCAGCTTTGTGGCGTCAGTACTGGTGGGAACCATAGACATTAAAGGAGCTGTATGTAACTTTTCTAACAATATATTTTTAACATATTTCTTCACTCTGTCACTACCTCCTGACATACTGATTTTAGTAGAACAAGAGGGCTAAAGCAGAACAAGAGGTCTAAAGCAGAACAAGAGGGCTAAAGCAGAACAAGAGGGCTAAAGCAGAACAAGAGGGCTAAAGCAGAACAAGAGGGCTAAAGCAGAACAAGAGGGCTAAAGCAGAACAAGAGGGCTAAAGCAGAACAAGAGGGCTAAAGCAGAACAAGAGGGCTAAAGCAGAACAAGAGGGCTAAAGCAGAACAAGAGGGCTAAAGCAGAACAAGAGGGCTAAAGCAGAACAAGAGGGCTAAAGCAGAACAAGAGGGCTAAAGCAGAACAAGAGGGCTAAAGCAGAACAAGAGGGCTAAAGCAGAACAAGAGGGCTAAAGCAGAACAAGAGGGCTAAAGCAGAACAAGAGGGCTAAAGCAGAACAAGAGGGCTAAAGCAGAACAAGAGGGCTAAAGCAGAACAAGAGGGCTAAAGCAGAACAAGAGGGCTAAAGCAGAACAAGAGGGCTAAAGCAGAACAAGAGGGCTAAAGCAGAACAAGAGGGCTAAAGCAGAACAAGAGGGCTAAAGCAGAACAAGAGGGCTAAAGCAGAACAAGAGGGCTAAAGCAGAACAAGAGGGCTAAAGCAGAACAAGAGGGCTAAAGCAGAACAAGAGGGCTAAAGCAGAACAAGAGGGCTAAAGCAGAACAAGAGGGCTAAAGCAGAACAAGAGGGCTAAAGCAGAACAAGAGGGCTAAAGCAGAACAAGAGGGCTAAAGCAGAACAAGAGGGCTAAAGCAGAACAAGAGGGCTAAAGCAGAACAAGAGGGCTAAAGCAGAACAAGAGGGCTAAAGCAGAACAAGAGGGCTAAAGCAGAACAAGAGGGCTAAAGCAGAACAAGAGGGCTAAAGCAGAACAAGAGGGCTAAAGCAGAACAAGAGGGCTAAAGGAGAACAAGAGGGCTAAAGCAGAACAAGAGGGCTAAAGCAGAACAAGAGGGCTAAAGCAGAACAAGAGGGCTAAAGCAGAACAAGAGGGCTAAAGCAGAACAAGAGGGCTAAAGCAGAACAAGAGGTCTAAAGCAGAACAAGAGGGCTAAAGCAGAACAAGAGGGCTAAAGCAGAACAAGAGGGCTAAAGCAGAACAAGAGGGCTAAAGCAGAACAAGAGGGCTAAAGCAGAACAAGAGGGCTAAAGCAGAACAAGAGGGCTAAAGCAGAACAAGAGGGCTAAAGCAGAACAAGAGGTCTAAAGCAGAACAAGAGGTCTAAAGCAGAACAAGAGGGCTAAAGCAGAACAAGAGGGCTAAAGCAGAACAAGAGGGCTAAAGCAGAACAAGAGGGCTAAAGCAGAACAAGAGGGCTAAAGCAGAACAAGAGGGCTAAAGCAGAACAAGAGGGCTAAAGCAGAACAAGAGGGCTAAAGCAGAACAAGAGGGCTAAAGCAGAACAAGAGGGCTAAAGCAGAACAAGAGGGCTAAAGCAGAACAAGAGGGCTAAAGCAGAACAAGAGGGCTAAAGCAGAACAAGAGGGCTAAAGCAGAACAAGAGGGCTAAAGCAGAACAAGAGGGCTAAAGCAGAACAAGAGGGCTAAAGCAGAACAAGAGGGCTAAAGCAGAACAAGAGGGCTAAAGCAGAACAAGAGGGCTAAAGCAGAACAAGAGGGCTAAAGCAGAACAAGAGGGCTAAAGCAGAACAAGAGGGCTAAAGCAGAACAAGAGGGCTAAAGCAGAACAAGAGGGCTAAAGCAGAACAAGAGGGCTAAAGCAGAACAAGAGGGCTAAAGCAGAACAAGAGGGCTAAAGCAGAACAAGAGGGCTAAAGCAGAACAAGAGGGCTAAAGCAGAACAAGAGGGCTAAAGCAGAACAAGAGGGCTAAAGCAGAACAAGAGGGCTAAAGCAGAACAAGAGGGCTAAAGCAGAACAAGAGGGCTAAAGCAGAACAAGAGGGCTAAAGCAGAACAAGAGGGCTAAAGCAGAACAAGAGGGCTAAAGCAGAACAAGAGGGCTAAAGCAGAACAAGAGGGCTAAAGCAGAACAAGAGGGCTAAAGCAGAACAAGAGGGCTAAAGCAGAACAAGAGGGCTAAAGCAGAACAAGAGGGCTAAAGCAGAACAAGAGGGCTAAAGCAGAACAAGAGGTCTAAAGCAGAACAAGAGGTCTAAAGCAGAACAAGAGGGCTAAAGCAGAACAAGAGGGCTAAAGGAGAACAAGAGGGCTAAAGGAGAACAAGAGGGCTAAAGCAGAACAAGAGGGCTAAAGCAGAACAAGAGGGCTAAAGCAGAACAAGAGGGCTAAAGCAGAACAAGAGGGCTAAAGCAGAACAAGAGGGCTAAAGCAGAACAAGAGGGCTAAAGCAGAACAAGAGGGCTAAAGCAGAACAAGAGGGCTAAAGCAGAACAAGAGGGCTAAAGCAGAACAAGAGGGCTAAAGCAGAACAAGAGGGCTAAAGCAGAACAAGAGGGCTAAAGCAGAACAAGAGGGCTAAAGCAGAACAAGAGGGCTAAAGCAGAACAAGAGGGCTAAAGCAGAACAAGAGGGCTAAAGCAGAACAAGAGGGCTAAAGCAGAACAAGAGGGCTAAAGCAGAACAAGAGGGCTAAAGCAGAACAAGAGGTCTAAAGCAGAACAAGAGGGCTAAAGCAGAACAAGAGGGCTAAAGCAGAACAAGAGGGCTAAAGCAGAACAAGAGGTCTAAAGCAGAACAAGAGGGCTAAAGCAGAACAAGAGGTCTAAAGCAGAACAAGAGGGCTAAAGCAGAACAAGAGGGCTAAAGCAGAACAAGAGGGCTAAAGCAGAACAAGAGGGCTAAAGCAGAACAAGAGGGCTAAAGCAGAACAAGAGGGCTAAAGCAGAACAAGAGGGCTAAAGCAGAACAAGAGGGCTAAAGCAGAACAAGAGGTCTAAAGCAGAACAAGAGGGCTAAAGCAGAACAAGAGGTCTAAAGCAGAACAAGAGGGCTAAAGCAGAACAAGAGGGCTAAAGCAGAACAAGAGGGCTAAAGCAGAACAAGAGGGCTAAAGCAGAACAAGAGGGCTAAAGCAGAACAAGAGGGCTAAAGCAGAACAAGAGGGCTAAAGCAGAACAAGAGGGCTAAAGCAGAACAAGAGGGCTAAAGCAGAACAAGAGGGCTAAAGCAGAACAAGAGGGCTAAAGCAGAACAAGAGGGCTAAAGCAGAACAAGAGGGCTAAAGCAGAACAAGAGGGCTAAAGCAGAACAAGAGGGCTAAAGCAGAACAAGAGGGCTAAAGCAGAACAAGAGGGCTAAAGCAGAACAAGAGGGCTAAAGCAGAACAAGAGGGCTAAAGCAGAACAAGAGGGCTAAAGCAGAACAAGAGGGCTAAAGCAGAACAAGAGGGCTAAAGCAGAACAAGAGGGCTAAAGCAGAACAAGAGGGCTAAAGCAGAACAAGAGGTCTAAAGCAGAACAAGAGGTCTAAAGCAGAACAAGAGGGCTAAAGCAGAACAAGAGGGCTAAAGCAGAACAAGAGGGCTAAAGCAGAACAAGAGGGCTAAAGCAGAACAAGAGGGCTAAAGCAGAACAAGAGGGCTAAAGCAGAACAAGAGGGCTAAAGCAGAACAAGAGGGCTAAAGCAGAACAAGAGGTCTAAAGCAGAACAAGAGGGCTAAAGCAGAACAAGAGGGCTAAAGCAGAACAAGAGGGCTAAAGCAGAACAAGAGGTCTAAAGCAGAACAAGAGGTCTAAAGCAGAACAAGAGGGCTAAAGCAGAACAAGAGGGCTAAAGCAGAACAAGAGGGCTAAAGCAGAACAAGAGGTCTAAAGCAGAACAAGAGGGCTAAAGCAGAACAAGAGGTCTAAAGCAGAACAAGAGGTCTAAAGCAGAACAAGAGGGCTAAAGCAGAACAAGAGGGCTAAAGCAGAACAAGAGGGCTAAAGCAGAACAAGAGGGCTAAAGCAGAACAAGAGGGCTAAAGCAGAACAAGAGGGCTAAAGCAGAACAAGAGGGCTAAAGCAGAACAAGAGGGCTAAAGCAGAACAAGAGGGCTAAAGCAGAACAAGAGGGCTAAAGCAGAACAAGAGGGCTAAAGCAGAACAAGAGGGCTAAAGCAGAACAAGAGGGCTAAAGCAGAACAAGAGGGCTAAAGCAGAACAAGAGGGCTAAAGCAGAACAAGAGGGCTAAAGCAGAACAAGAGGGCTAAAGCAGAACAAGAGGGCTAAAGCAGAACAAGAGGGCTAAAGCAGAACAAGAGGGCTAAAGCAGAACAAGAGGGCTAAAGCAGAACAAGAGGGCTAAAGCAGAACAAGAGGGCTAAAGCAGAACAAGAGGGCTAAAGCAGAACAAGAGGGCTAAAGCAGAACAAGAGGGCTAAAGCAGAACAAGAGGGCTAAAGCAGAACAAGAGGGCTAAAGCAGAACAAGAGGGCTAAAGCAGAACAAGAGGGCTAAAGCAGAACAAGAGGGCTAAAGCAGAACAAGAGGGCTAAAGCAGAACAAGAGGGCTAAAGCAGAACAAGAGGGCTAAAGCAGAACAAGAGGGCTAAAGCAGAACAAGAGGGCTAAAGCAGAACAAGAGGGCTAAAGGAGAACAAGAGGGCTAAAGCAGAACAAGAGGGCTAAAGCAGAACAAGAGGGCTAAAGCAGAACAAGAGGGCTAAAGCAGAACAAGAGGGCTAAAGCAGAACAAGAGGGCTAAAGCAGAACAAGAGGGCTAAAGCAGAACAAGAGGGCTAAAGCAGAACAAGAGGGCTAAAGCAGAACAAGAGGGCTAAAGCAGAACAAGAGGGCTAAAGCAGAACAAGAGGGCTAAAGCAGAACAAGAGGGCTAAAGCAGAACAAGAGGGCTAAAGCAGAACAAGAGGGCTAAAGCAGAACAAGAGGGCTAAAGCAGAACAAGAGGGCTAAAGCAGAACAAGAGGGCTAAAGCAGAACAAGAGGGCTAAAGGAGAACAAGAGGGCTAAAGCAGAACAAGAGGGCTAAAGCAGAACAAGAGGGCTAAAGCAGAACAAGAGGGCTAAAGCAGAACAAGAGGGCTAAAGCAGAACAAGAGGGCTAAAGCAGAACAAGAGGGCTAAAGCAGAACAAGAGGGCTAAAGCAGAACAAGAGGGCTAAAGCAGAACAAGAGGGCTAAAGCAGAACAAGAGGTCTAAAGCAGAACAAGAGGGCTAAAGCAGAACAAGAGGGCTAAAGCAGAACAAGAGGGCTAAAGCAGAACAAGAGGGCTAAAGCAGAACAAGAGGGCTAAAGCAGAACAAGAGGGCTAAAGCAGAACAAGAGGTCTAAAGCAGAACAAGAGGGCTAAAGCAGAACAAGAGGGCTAAAGCAGAACAAGAGGGCTAAAGCAGAACAAGAGGGCTAAAGCAGAACAAGAGGGCTAAAGCAGAACAAGAGGGCTAAAGCAGAACAAGAGGGCTAAAGCAGAACAAGAGGGCTAAAGCAGAACAAGAGGGCTAAAGCAGAACAAGAGGGCTAAAGCAGAACAAGAGGGCTAAAGCAGAACAAGAGGGCTAAAGCAGAACAAGAGGGCTAAAGCAGAACAAGAGGGCTAAAGCAGAACAAGAGGGCTAAAGCAGAACAAGAGGGCTAAAGCAGAACAAGAGGGCTAAAGCAGAACAAGAGGGCTAAAGCAGAACAAGAGGGCTAAAGCAGAACAAGAGGGCTAAAGCAGAACAAGAGGGCTAAAGCAGAACAAGAGGGCTAAAGCAGAACAAGAGGGCTAAAGCAGAACAAGAGGGCTAAAGCAGAACAAGAGGTCTAAAGCAGAACAAGAGGGCTAAAGCAGAACAAGAGGGCTAAAGCAGAACAAGAGGGCTAAAGCAGAACAAGAGGTCTAAAGCAGAACAAGAGGTCTAAAGCAGAACAAGAGGTCTAAAGCAGAACAAGAGGTCTAAAGCAGAACAAGAGGTCTAAAGCAGAACAAGAGGGCTAAAGCAGAACAAGAGGGCTAAAGCAGAACAAGAGGGCTAAAGCAGAACAAGAGGGCTAAAGCAGAACAAGAGGGCTAAAGCAGAACAAGAGGGCTAAAGCAGAACAAGAGGGCTAAAGCAGAACAAGAGGGCTAAAGCAGAACAAGAGGGCTAAAGCAGAACAAGAGGGCTAAAGCAGAACAAGAGGGCTAAAGCAGAACAAGAGGGCTAAAGCAGAACAAGAGGGCTAAAGCAGAACAAGAGGGCTAAAGCAGAACAAGAGGGCTAAAGCAGAACAAGAGGGCTAAAGCAGAACAAGAGGGCTAAAGCAGAACAAGAGGGCTAAAGCAGAACAAGAGGGCTAAAGCAGAACAAGAGGGCTAAAGCAGAACAAGAGGGCTAAAGCAGAACAAGAGGGCTAAAGCAGAACAAGAGGGCTAAAGCAGAACAAGAGGGCTAAAGCAGAACAAGAGGGCTAAAGCAGAACAAGAGGGCTAAAGCAGAACAAGAGGGCTAAAGCAGAACAAGAGGGCTAAAGCAGAACAAGAGGGCTAAAGCAGAACAAGAGGTCTAAAGCAGAACAAGAGGGCTAAAGCAGAACAAGAGGGCTAAAGCAGAACAAGAGGGCTAAAGCAGAACAAGAGGGCTAAAGCAGAACAAGAGGGCTAAAGCAGAACAAGAGGGCTAAAGCAGAACAAGAGGTCTAAAGCAGAACAAGAGGTCTAAAGCAGAACAAGAGGTCTAAAGCAGAACAAGAGGGCTAAAGCAGAACAAGAGGGCTAAAGCAGAACAAGAGGGCTAAAGCAGAACAAGAGGGCTAAAGCAGAACAAGAGGGCTAAAGCAGAACAAGAGGGCTAAAGCAGAACAAGAGGGCTAAAGCAGAACAAGAGGGCTAAAGCAGAACAAGAGGGCTAAAGCAGAACAAGAGGGCTAAAGCAGAACAAGAGGGCTAAAGCAGAACAAGAGGGCTAAAGCAGAACAAGAGGGCTAAAGCAGAACAAGAGGGCTAAAGCAGAACAAGAGGGCTAAAGCAGAACAAGAGGGCTAAAGCAGAACAAGAGGGCTAAAGCAGAACAAGAGGGCTAAAGCAGAACAAGAGGGCTAAAGCAGAACAAGAGGGCTAAAGCAGAACAAGAGGGCTAAAGCAGAACAAGAGGGCTAAAGCAGAACAAGAGGGCTAAAGCAGAACAAGAGGGCTAAAGCAGAACAAGAGGGCTAAAGCAGAACAAGAGGGCTAAAGCAGAACAAGAGGGCTAAAGCAGAACAAGAGGGCTAAAGCAGAACAAGAGGGCTAAAGCAGAACAAGAGGGCTAAAGCAGAACAAGAGGGCTAAAGCAGAACAAGAGGGCTAAAGCAGAACAAGAGGGCTAAAGCAGAACAAGAGGGCTAAAGCAGAACAAGAGGGCTAAAGCAGAACAAGAGGGCTAAAGCAGAACAAGAGGGCTAAAGCAGAACAAGAGGGCTAAAGCAGAACAAGAGGGCTAAAGCAGAACAAGAGGGCTAAAGCAGAACAAGAGGGCTAAAGCAGAACAAGAGGGCTAAAGCAGAACAAGAGGGCTAAAGCAGAACAAGAGGGCTAAAGCAGAACAAGAGGGCTAAAGCAGAACAAGAGGGCTAAAGCAGAACAAGAGGGCTAAAGCAGAACAAGAGGGCTAAAGCAGAACAAGAGGGCTAAAGCAGAACAAGAGGGCTAAAGCAGAACAAGAGGGCTAAAGCAGAACAAGAGGGCTAAAGCAGAACAAGAGGGCTAAAGCAGAACAAGAGGGCTAAAGCAGAACAAGAGGGCTAAAGCAGAACAAGAGGGCTAAAGCAGAACAAGAGGGCTAAAGCAGAACAAGAGGGCTAAAGCAGAACAAGAGGGCTAAAGCAGAACAAGAGGGCTAAAGCAGAACAAGAGGGCTAAAGCAGAACAAGAGGGCTAAAGCAGAACAAGAGGGCTAAAGCAGAACAAGAGGGCTAAAGCAGAACAAGAGGGCTAAAGCAGAACAAGAGGGCTAAAGCAGAACAAGAGGGCTAAAGCAGAACAAGAGGGCTAAAGCAGAACAAGAGGGCTAAAGCAGAACAAGAGGGCTAAAGCAGAACAAGAGGGCTAAAGCAGAACAAGAGGGCTAAAGCAGAACAAGAGGGCTAAAGCAGAACAAGAGGGCTAAAGCAGAACAAGAGGGCTAAAGCAGAACAAGAGGGCTAAAGCAGAACAAGAGGGCTAAAGCAGAACAAGAGGGCTAAAGCAGAACAAGAGGGCTAAAGCAGAACAAGAGGGCTAAAGCAGAACAAGAGGGCTAAAGCAGAACAAGAGGGCTAAAGCAGAACAAGAGGGCTAAAGCAGAACAAGAGGGCTAAAGCAGAACAAGAGGGCTAAAGCAGAACAAGAGGGCTAAAGCAGAACAAGAGGGCTAAAGCAGAACAAGAGGGCTAAAGCAGAACAAGAGGGCTAAAGCAGAACAAGAGGGCTAAAGCAGAACAAGAGGGCTAAAGCAGAACAAGAGGTCTAAAGCAGAACAAGAGGGCTAAAGCAGAACAAGAGGGCTAAAGCAGAACAAGAGGGCTAAAGCAGAACAAGAGGGCTAAAGCAGAACAAGAGGGCTAAAGCAGAACAAGAGGGCTAAAGCAGAACAAGAGGGCTAAAGCAGAACAAGAGGGCTAAAGCAGAACAAGAGGGCTAAAGCAGAACAAGAGGGCTAAAGCAGAACAAGAGGGCTAAAGCAGAACAAGAGGGCTAAAGCAGAACAAGAGGGCTAAAGCAGAACAAGAGGGCTAAAGCAGAACAAGAGGGCTAAAGCAGAACAAGAGGGCTAAAGCAGAACAAGAGGGCTAAAGCAGAACAAGAGGGCTAAAGCAGAACAAGAGGGCTAAAGCAGAACAAGAGGGCTAAAGCAGAACAAGAGGGCTAAAGCAGAACAAGAGGTCTAAAGCAGAACAAGAGGGCTAAAGCAGAACAAGAGGGCTAAAGCAGAACAAGAGGGCTAAAGCAGAACAAGAGGGCTAAAGCAGAACAAGAGGGCTAAAGCAGAACAAGAGGGCTAAAGGAGAACAAGAGGGCTAAAGCAGAACAAGAGGGCTAAAGCAGAACAAGAGGGCTAAAGCAGAACAAGAGGGCTAAAGCAGAACAAGAGGGCTAAAGCAGAACAAGAGGGCTAAAGCAGAACAAGAGGGCTAAAGCAGAACAAGAGGGCTAAAGCAGAACAAGAGGGCTAAAGCAGAACAAGAGGGCTAAAGCAGAACAAGAGGGCTAAAGCAGAACAAGAGGGCTAAAGCAGAACAAGAGGGCTAAAGCAGAACAAGAGGGCTAAAGCAGAACAAGAGGGCTAAAGCAGAACAAGAGGGCTAAAGCAGAACAAGAGGGCTAAAGCAGAACAAGAGGGCTAAAGCAGAACAAGAGGGCTAAAGCAGAACAAGAGGGCTAAAGCAGAACAAGAGGGCTAAAGCAGAACAAGAGGGCTAAAGCAGAACAAGAGGGCTAAAGCAGAACAAGAGGGCTAAAGCAGAACAAGAGGGCTAAAGCAGAACAAGAGGGCTAAAGCAGAACAAGAGGGCTAAAGCAGAACAAGAGGGCTAAAGCAGAACAAGAGGGCTAAAGCAGAACAAGAGGGCTAAAGCAGAACAAGAGGGCTAAAGCAGAACAAGAGGGCTAAAGCAGAACAAGAGGGCTAAAGCAGAACAAGAGGGCTAAAGCAGAACAAGAGGGCTAAAGCAGAACAAGAGGGCTAAAGCAGAACAAGAGGGCTAAAGCAGAACAAGAGGGCTAAAGCAGAACAAGAGGGCTAAAGCAGAACAAGAGGGCTAAAGCAGAACAAGAGGGCTAAAGCAGAACAAGAGGGCTAAAGCAGAACAAGAGGTCTAAAGCAGAACAAGAGGGCTAAAGCAGAACAAGAGGGCTAAAGCAGAACAAGAGGGCTAAAGCAGAACAAGAGGGCTAAAGCAGAACAAGAGGGCTAAAGCAGAACAAGAGGGCTAAAGCAGAACAAGAGGGCTAAAGCAGAACAAGAGGGCTAAAGCAGAACAAGAGGGCTAAAGCAGAACAAGAGGGCTAAAGCAGAACAAGAGGGCTAAAGCAGAACAAGAGGGCTAAAGCAGAACAAGAGGGCTAAAGCAGAACAAGAGGGCTAAAGCAGAACAAGAGGGCTAAAGCAGAACAAGAGGGCTAAAGCAGAACAAGAGGGCTAAAGCAGAACAAGAGGGCTAAAGCAGAACAAGAGGGCTAAAGCAGAACAAGAGGGCTAAAGCAGAACAAGAGGGCTAAAGCAGAACAAGAGGGCTAAAGCAGAACAAGAGGGCTAAAGCAGAACAAGAGGGCTAAAGCAGAACAAGAGGGCTAAAGCAGAACAAGAGGGCTAAAGCAGAACAAGAGGGCTAAAGCAGAACAAGAGGGCTAAAGCAGAACAAGAGGGCTAAAGCAGAACAAGAGGGCTAAAGCAGAACAAGAGGGCTAAAGCAGAACAAGAGGGCTAAAGCAGAACAAGAGGGCTAAAGCAGAACAAGAGGGCTAAAGCAGAACAAGAGGGCTAAAGCAGAACAAGAGGTCTAAAGCAGAACAAGAGGGCTAAAGCAGAACAAGAGGGCTAAAGCAGAACAAGAGGGCTAAAGCAGAACAAGAGGGCTAAAGCAGAACAAGAGGGCTAAAGCAGAACAAGAGGGCTAAAGCAGAACAAGAGGGCTAAAGCAGAACAAGAGGGCTAAAGCAGAACAAGAGGGCTAAAGCAGAACAAGAGGGCTAAAGCAGAACAAGAGGGCTAAAGCAGAACAAGAGGGCTAAAGCAGAACAAGAGGGCTAAAGCAGAACAAGAGGGCTAAAGCAGAACAAGAGGGCTAAAGCAGAACAAGAGGGCTAAAGCAGAACAAGAGGGCTAAAGCAGAACAAGAGGGCTAAAGCAGAACAAGAGGGCTAAAGCAGAACAAGAGGGCTAAAGCAGAACAAGAGGGCTAAAGCAGAACAAGAGGGCTAAAGCAGAACAAGAGGGCTAAAGCAGAACAAGAGGGCTAAAGCAGAACAAGAGGGCTAAAGCAGAACAAGAGGGCTAAAGCAGAACAAGAGGGCTAAAGCAGAACAAGAGGGCTAAAGCAGAACAAGAGGGCTAAAGCAGAACAAGAGGGCTAAAGCAGAACAAGAGGGCTAAAGCAGAACAAGAGGGCTAAAGCAGAACAAGAGGGCTAAAGCAGAACAAGAGGGCTAAAGCAGAACAAGAGGGCTAAAGCAGAACAAGAGGGCTAAAGCAGAACAAGAGGGCTAAAGCAGAACAAGAGGGCTAAAGCAGAACAAGAGGGCTAAAGCAGAACAAGAGGGCTAAAGCAGAACAAGAGGGCTAAAGCAGAACAAGAGGGCTAAAGCAGAACAAGAGGGCTAAAGCAGAACAAGAGGGCTAAAGCAGAACAAGAGGGCTAAAGCAGAACAAGAGGGCTAAAGCAGAACAAGAGGGCTAAAGCAGAACAAGAGGGCTAAAGCAGAACAAGAGGGCTAAAGCAGAACAAGAGGGCTAAAGCAGAACAAGAGGGCTAAAGCAGAACAAGAGGGCTAAAGCAGAACAAGAGGGCTAAAGCAGAACAAGAGGGCTAAAGCAGAACAAGAGGGCTAAAGCAGAACAAGAGGGCTAAAGCAGAACAAGAGGGCTAAAGCAGAACAAGAGGGCTAAAGCAGAACAAGAGGGCTAAAGCAGAACAAGAGGGCTAAAGCAGAACAAGAGGGCTAAAGCAGAACAAGAGGGCTAAAGCAGAACAAGAGGGCTAAAGCAGAACAAGAGGGCTAAAGCAGAACAAGAGGGCTAAAGCAGAACAAGAGGGCTAAAGCAGAACAAGAGGGCTAAAGCAGAACAAGAGGGCTAAAGCAGAACAAGAGGGCTAAAGCAGAACAAGAGGGCTAAAGCAGAACAAGAGGGCTAAAGCAGAACAAGAGGGCTAAAGCAGAACAAGAGGGCTAAAGCAGAACAAGAGGGCTAAAGCAGAACAAGAGGGCTAAAGCAGAACAAGAGGGCTAAAGCAGAACAAGAGGGCTAAAGCAGAACAAGAGGGCTAAAGCAGAACAAGAGGGCTAAAGCAGAACAAGAGGGCTAAAGCAGAACAAGAGGGCTAAAGGAGAACAAGAGGGCTAAAGCAGAACAAGAGGGCTAAAGCAGAACAAGAGGGCTAAAGCAGAACAAGAGGGCTAAAGCAGAACAAGAGGGCTAAAGCAGAACAAGAGGGCTAAAGCAGAACAAGAGGGCTAAAGCAGAACAAGAGGGCTAAAGCAGAACAAGAGGGCTAAAGCAGAACAAGAGGGCTAAAGCAGAACAAGAGGGCTAAAGCAGAACAAGAGGGCTAAAGCAGAACAAGAGGGCTAAAGCAGAACAAGAGGGCTAAAGCAGAACAAGAGGGCTAAAGCAGAACAAGAGGGCTAAAGCAGAACAAGAGGGCTAAAGCAGAACAAGAGGGCTAAAGCAGAACAAGAGGGCTAAAGCAGAACAAGAGGGCTAAAGCAGAACAAGAGGGCTAAAGCAGAACAAGAGGGCTAAAGCAGAACAAGAGGGCTAAAGCAGAACAAGAGGGCTAAAGCAGAACAAGAGGGCTAAAGCAGAACAAGAGGGCTAAAGCAGAACAAGAGGGCTAAAGCAGAACAAGAGGGCTAAAGCAGAACAAGAGGGCTAAAGCAGAACAAGAGGGCTAAAGCAGAACAAGAGGGCTAAAGCAGAACAAGAGGGCTAAAGCAGAACAAGAGGGCTAAAGCAGAACAAGAGGGCTAAAGCAGAACAAGAGGGCTAAAGCAGAACAAGAGGGCTAAAGCAGAACAAGAGGGCTAAAGCAGAACAAGAGGGCTAAAGCAGAACAAGAGGGCTAAAGCAGAACAAGAGGGCTAAAGCAGAACAAGAGGGCTAAAGCAGAACAAGAGGGCTAAAGCAGAACAAGAGGGCTAAAGCAGAACAAGAGGTCTAAAGCAGAACAAGAGGGCTAAAGCAGAACAAGAGGGCTAAAGCAGAACAAGAGGGCTAAAGCAGAACAAGAGGGCTAAAGCAGAACAAGAGGGCTAAAGCAGAACAAGAGGTCTAAAGCAGAACAAGAGGGCTAAAGCAGAACAAGAGGGCTAAAGCAGAACAAGAGGGCTAAAGCAGAACAAGAGGGCTAAAGCAGAACAAGAGGGCTAAAGCAGAACAAGAGGGCTAAAGCAGAACAAGAGGGCTAAAGCAGAACAAGAGGGCTAAAGCAGAACAAGAGGGCTAAAGCAGAACAAGAGGGCTAAAGCAGAACAAGAGGGCTAAAGCAGAACAAGAGGGCTAAAGCAGAACAAGAGGGCTAAAGCAGAACAAGAGGGCTAAAGCAGAACAAGAGGGCTAAAGCAGAACAAGAGGTCTAAAGCAGAACAAGAGGTCTAAAGCAGAACAAGAGGGCTAAAGCAGAACAAGAGGGCTAAAGCAGAACAAGAGGGCTAAAGCAGAACAAGAGGGCTAAAGCAGAACAAGAGGGCTAAAGCAGAACAAGAGGGCTAAAGCAGAACAAGAGGGCTAAAGCAGAACAAGAGGTCTAAAGCAGAACAAGAGGGCTAAAGCAGAACAAGAGGGCTAAAGCAGAACAAGAGGGCTAAAGCAGAACAAGAGGGCTAAAGCAGAACAAGAGGGCTAAAGCAGAACAAGAGGGCTAAAGCAGAACAAGAGGGCTAAAGCAGAACAAGAGGTCTAAAGCAGAACAAGAGGGCTAAAGCAGAACAAGAGGGCTAAAGCAGAACAAGAGGGCTAAAGCAGAACAAGAGGGCTAAAGCAGAACAAGAGGGCTAAAGCAGAACAAGAGGGCTAAAGCAGAACAAGAGGGCTAAAGCAGAACAAGAGGGCTAAAGCAGAACAAGAGGGCTAAAGCAGAACAAGAGGGCTAAAGCAGAACAAGAGGGCTAAAGCAGAACAAGAGGGCTAAAGCAGAACAAGAGGGCTAAAGCAGAACAAGAGGGCTAAAGCAGAACAAGAGGGCTAAAGCAGAACAAGAGGGCTAAAGCAGAACAAGAGGGCTAAAGCAGAACAAGAGGGCTAAAGCAGAACAAGAGGGCTAAAGCAGAACAAGAGGGCTAAAGCAGAACAAGAGGGCTAAAGCAGAACAAGAGGGCTAAAGCAGAACAAGAGGGCTAAAGCAGAACAAGAGGGCTAAAGGAGAACAAGAGGGCTAAAGCAGAACAAGAGGGCTAAAGCAGAACAAGAGGGCTAAAGCAGAACAAGAGGGCTAAAGCAGAACAAGAGGGCTAAAGCAGAACAAGAGGGCTAAAGCAGAACAAGAGGTCTAAAGCAGAACAAGAGGTCTAAAGCAGAACAAGAGGGCTAAAGCAGTGTTTTCCTGAAAACAAATCAGTTTTTCCTCAGTAAATGCAGGCAGCTTTACTTTGTCCAAGAAAAACACAAGACATATTTGTCTGTGGCTGAACAACTAACTGTAATGAGGTCATTTCAAAAAGAAGATAAAGTTCAAGGGAGGACAGGAAGAGAGATTAGGAAAAAGGAAATGTGTCAGCTGGATTTCAGTTATATTTACAGGTATTTGTTGAAAAAAATGTGGGGGACAGATTAAGTGTGTATAGTACTGAATGTGAGATATTAACAGAGGTGAGAAGTGAGAAGAAACAAAACCTACCGTACTAAAGAGAGTTGTAAAAAGCAGGTGGAAGAGAAAATGAAACAAACACAGAAACTCCCTAACATTCCCTAAAAAGGACAGGCGGAGTGAGGAGCAGGCCTGCAGAGTGAGGGATGGGCCGTGCGATTTGTAAACACGACAAGCGAGTGTCCTTTAGAGAGCTCACAGATAAACAGAACACTGTACCGTTCCAGCTGAGGACCAGCTCCTCAGGGTAAGTCAGGATGGCTGCCTTCTCCTTTATCACCGAGCTCTGATAGGAGACGAGGAAAGGCACAGACTCCCACACCTGAGACACAAAATATCACACACAGGTTAAGATTAAACTGTTCAACTGGTGGTCTGATAGCAATGGCTGCGTCTCCGTGTACCTTGGCTGCGTTGACGAGCCTCCAGGCGTTGAGCAGGCCAAAGCCATGCTGATGGCTGTGATGAAAACCTGCTCCGTTCACTCGCCAGTCAGCGCTGCCATCACACTTTTAAAGACACAGACGTTACAAACAAGGTGAACTTTTACGTTCTGGTCCAACAAACTTACAAACAAATACCTTCCATCAGAGCGCGGCCAGCGGCCAGTTTAAGAGTGGTATTACTTTACGCAGATCAAAGGGGTTGATTCTGATGGACTCATTTTACAAAGATTAAGAGTGGTTTTGTATTTAAAAAATAAAATAAATAGCTGCTGTCCCCCACAGCTGAGAGATTTTAATAGTGAATGTTTATACTGTAGTTTTGAGTAGGGGTGGGCGATATATCGAATATACTCGATGTATCGCAATATTTTAAATGTACGATGGTTAAAAGGGCTATATCGTCTATATCGAGGATCCTCCTGTTGTCACGCGGGCTCCCACTCGCCCCCCTCCTTCCTGCAGGCTGCAGGAGGACGGAGCTTCGGAGACCTTCAGCACAAGTGAACACGGCAGATATGAAGAGTGCTGAGGGGGAAAAACAATGGCCCTCATTCACGAACCGTTCGTACGCACAGATTTGTTCTTAAACTGTGCGTACGAGTGATTTAGGATCATTTGCGGCATTCAACAATGTTTTCGTATCCTACGATTTTTTTCAGATACGAACAAAATTTACGAGTGGTCCGGACCTGTCGTATAATTTAGGAGCGTCAGTCTGCTGTCATCCAGACGGATCTTCTCCACGAATAACTTCATATTTCGTTATTTAGAAAATATTTTGGGTTTAAAAAAATCACGCACCATAATTATTCTTGACAATAGGTTATTCTGTTTGAATTAGAATTATAATTTTAAGTTTAATTTGTCTGGTGTGTCGCGCAGGCTTCATGAGTCGTGCGCTCCCCTTGGTCATCAAAGCCGCTCCTCATATTAACACCCAGGTACATAAAATCCCCATACACCGCCGCAGAACAAGTACGAATTAAGACTGATCTTGTGCCAAACACCATCGGAGCAATAGATTATTATATCTGATTCGAAATATAACCTGCAGAATGTGGTTGGGCGCTGACCAGGAGGAGCGCGCATGACCCATTTGTGCTGCAAAACATGTTGGCCGGGAATGTGAGTAAACCTACCGTAAACACCGGTGTATAATACGCTCCGTGTATAATACGCTTTGGCCAATATTTGGAAATAAATCAGAAAAATCGGTAGATAATACGCTTCGGTGTATAATACGCGCTGCCGTGACAGTCTTTTTTATGGCCACTAGATGGCGCCAGGATACGCCTCCAGGTACAGTCTGCAGGTAAACAGACTACAGGGTGCATTAGCGCCCATAGCGGCCGAAACTGGTACTGCACCATTTTTAGGCCAAAATGAAAAACAGCGAATCAGAGCCAAAAATGGGTCTAAAAATATGGGAAAAAATCTGTAGATAATACGCTTCGGTGTATAATACGCAGGACATTCAAATGAGCAATAAAAGTGCGTATTATACACCGGTGTTTACAGTAAACGTTTTTGCTGCAAGATATTCAAGAGGGGAGGAGATCCACTGTGGAGAAGAGCAGCGGGAGTTTCTGCCTTCTCATTACAAAGGCAGTGGACAACAAATTCACCTCCTGCTCAAGTATCTGATGACGTCTACACTGACTAATACCCCCCACACACACACACACACACACACACACACAGAATCGAAATCGATTGACGCGCCGGCGCCTCACAGTCACATGACTGAGTTGCTCTGGTGGGAAAGATACAAGCTCTCCCAACTCCATTTTAAATTTGTGTCAAAAGTATTCAAGTTCAAGTTTATTGTCATTCGCATCACATGTGGTGCATGAGGTGGAACGGAATTATGTACTCAGGGTCCCAGCTATATCAAAATATAGCAAGCAAAAATAAAATATATATAAAAAGAAACAGTAAATAAGGATCTAAGATATATGATAAACAAATGCCAAACGGTACACTTAAAGATCTAAGATATGCAGTAAACACTAATCATGTAAAACAATACGGTGTAACAACAGCAGCCTGAACATGAAGTACAGGTAGTTTAAAGTACACTGCACTTCAGTATTTAAATTGTGTTGATAGGCCAAGCAAAACCAGAGTTATGATGAATAATCCACGCCACATCATTTTCTGAAAGAAAAGAAAGTCAGGAAAGACGGGAAGTCTCAGGGACAAAACACCCCCATTACCCTCCGCTATTAGCAGGAGGTGGAACACCTGGAGAGCTGGTGCAGGGAGAATAACCTTCACATCAATGTGAAGAAGACAAAGGAGATGGTCATGGACTTCATAAAGAATAAACACACCTACCCCCCCAAACAAAGGAGGATCTGCGATGGAAGTGGTCTCCAGCTACAAGTACCTGGGTGTACACTTGAACAACAACCTCAGCTGGAGCAACAACACCACCAGCCTGATCAAGAAAGGTCATCAGAGACTACTTCCTCAGACGGCTGAGACGAGCTGGTCTGAGCAGCCCAGTTCTCACCTCCTTCTACAGGTGTGCAGTGGAGAGCATCCTGTGCTCCAGCATCAACGTGTGGCATGGAGGCTGCACAGCTGCAGAAAGAAAAGCTCTGCAGAGAGTGGTGAAGGCTGCACAGAAGATGTTGGAGTCAGTCTCCCCACCATCACAGACATTTACACCTCCAGATGCAGGAAAGGGCCACCTGCATCATGAAAGACCTCACTCACCCAGCACACTAACTCTTTGCCCCACTCCCCTCAGGAAAGAGGTTGAGGAGCATTAAGTGTAGAACCACTAGAATGAGGAACAGCTTCTACCCTGAGGCTGTTAAAAAACTCATGAATATCTAACCAGAATAATCACTGTGAAAAAAATCACTGTAATGCCACTTGATTGTTGGTATGTGCTGATCTCATGCTGCTGATCTCATGCTGCTGATCTCATGCTGCTGATTTATTTCAAGTTGCTGTGTTCATTCGTCCTCATCTGCTCACAAAGACTCATGTTCCTGCTGCTGTCGTTTGGTGCATTGTTTTGTACTATTAGCACCAAGTTCATGTCTTGGATCTTGTTAATGTTTTTCTTTACAAATAGTATTTTTGTTTGATGTAACTGGGACCCTTTGTACATAGTTTCGTTCCACCTCATGTACCACATGTGATGTGAATGACAATAAAAAACCTTGAATCCTTGACAGAGGAAACATTAGACTTTATTTAGGGAATATGAAGTGGGAACAATTTACATACAGCTAACATTTACTAATGTCCCATCATCTAACCTCAACTTTCTATGAGATTGTTTTAGTGACTGTCTATTGGACACTCTTTTAGTGCTATGACCAGCAGCCATGGTCATGTGTGTACCAAAAACTTTTTGACCAGTACCGGTAATCTTCAAGTGGGATTCGAACACATTTTCAATTCAAGGATCTACCGCTAAGCCACACAACCCCTTATTTAAATACTGTTTTTAAAGAAAAGTGACTCATTCTGTTCATTTGTTCCTAACAGACTAAATTTACTTTCCAACCAGAAAAAAAAGGGGAAAAAAAATCAATAAAATAAATTTCCAAACTACGTGTCATTTTGAAGCTTTGAGATGGAGAATTTTGAACATAATAACAATTCAATACTGAAAAACGTCTCATTGAGTCTCATTTTGCAGTACACGTCACAATTCATTAAGCAGCTCTGGATCTAGCAGGTGTGTAAACATCAACAGCTGGTGTCGGATCGGGCGTACCTTGCTGGCGGTGAAGGCGATGATGTGCTGAACATCCCTCCAGCTGAGGCAGGGTCGGACTTGCAGCATCAGGGCCACCATTCCTGCGGCGAGGGGGGCTGCAGCAGAGGTGCCAGTGTGGCCCTCAGTACAGCCCGTCCCCCTCTGCATGGACCAGTCCGACGTCACCTGGAGAACCACAGAGACGGGTTGGCTGGTTAATATACATAAACACAAACAGTGCTGAAGGTTCTGTGATGAGTTCAAATGTAAAGTTGTCTGTAAGAACATGAAGACCAGTTAACATGAAGGGTCAATGCTGGAAACCAGAACCTGCATCATGGCACCATCTGAACAGTCAGTTTGAGGTCGAGTTTAGCTGTTTTTAGTCAGTCAGTCAGTGGGAGTGTGACGGGGGTCGGGCATGACAAAGGTTCAGAACAATCATTGTAGCAGTTGTAGCTACAGATATAAGGGTGTGAATACTGTAAAATAAGGCTGAAAGGATCGACAGACTCTCCACGATGCTCCCCATCACAGACAACCTGTCCCATATCTTTCATGACACCCTATAACAACAGCAAAACTCCTTTTCTAACAGATTCAGCTCTCCTAACATAAAGAACGTTAATGGCCTCCATATACTCGGGTGTAATGTGTGTACTCCGTGAGGTGCGCCAACTCTGCATGGATGGTCCGCAGATGGTTGAGATGTCATACTCGAGCGTACAGATTGTCTCCGTCTCCCGGCATTTTACGAAGGTCTCCAGCCAAGTCAATATAAAAAATAAAAAATAAGTGAGACACCTCCCTTTGCCTCATCCCCACTTTTTCCTCTCATCTTCTTTCTTGCCATAACAAATCTGTCCCTGAGGTACTTCCATTGAGCTCGACAATGTACCTTGTCTTTACCCAGGGTCTGAGCTGTTTCCTCCCACAAATGTATTGTTCATTGAAAGCGGTTGGCGTCGCATACAAAACAGTTCGATGTGAACACCGTTTCTCGCTAGGGCTGGGCGATATGAGGAAAATATTATATTGTGATATTTTTTGGCTATATCACGATACACGATATATATCACAATATCTCCAAAATCAATGAAAAAATGATTCAAAATTGATTAAAAAATTTCAACACTAAATTTGAACAAACTTAAATATTTTATTTTAACCATCAATTGCACACATAAAAAAGTACTTCAAGCAAAAAGGAAGAATAAATAATTTAAACTTAAAAAGGTGCTCTTGTGCTTTTAACATTAAAAAAATGTTAAATCAAAACATTTAAGGCCTTTAAAATACAAAAACAAAAGTGTAAACGGTGGCCATAAAATTTACTGACCCAGAACAGTCACAGGTAACAACTCTCAACTATTTGCATGTGCTGGTAATTTTTAACAACAAACCACAAAATGTGCACAAGTTTCAAACTGTGCCAAGTTCAGGCAATGTCTGCAAAACCTCTGAACAAGAACAGATTTATCACAGGTATTGTGTACTGCAGTAAATGTGAGCCTCTGTGTACTGTATCCGGTTTTATTGTGAAAGGGTTAGGGGGTTGTTTCCGGATTCACGAAGATTAAAGAGCTGTGTGAAGCTGACACCCCACCCACGTCAAAAATTAAAGCAATTAGTCTGAAGGGTTAGTGCTCTGTTAGTGCTGGTTTGTGCCGTTAAAATTTTCGTTTGTGCTGCTTTGGTTTCGGAGATATTAAATATTATTTTTTAGGTCATCTAAAGGTCACCATCCCCCCATATACCTCCGAAACGCACCGGAGTGGTCTAGTTTGTTAGTGCCCCGTTAGTGCTGGTTTGTGCCGTTGAAACTAGCGTTTGTGCTGCTTTAGTTTATGAGATATTAATAATTAAATATTTGACCGATGACGTCACCATCCCCCCATACTCCTCCAAAACGCACCGGAGTGGGCTAGTTTTTCGGATCCGCCTCTCGGGTTGCAGTGCGCGCTCCCGACACAGGGTTGCAGTGCGCGCTCCCGACACAGGGTTGCAGTGCGCGCTCCCGACACAGGGGGAACAGATGACCTAAAAAATAATATTTAATATCTCCGAAACCAAAGCAGCACAAACGAAAATTTTAACGGCACAAACCAGCACAAACGGAGCACTAACCATTCAGACTGTTTGCTTTAATTTTTGACGTGGGTGGGGTGTCAACTTCACACAGCCAGATTAAAGACGTTCTCTAAGTTGCTCTACAAAATGTCGCATTGAATCCTTGTGTAAAAACACGACAGCCTCCACTCAGAAACGTGAACAGAGAGGCGGAGACATTATTAAATCAGCAGTTTATCATATATCGCTAAAAACACGGTCAGTCTCAGCTGTGGAAGACAACGGCTAAAGCGTTAGCCATCTTGTTAGCCGCTAAGGACCGTATCTTTAGCGAAATGATAAACTGCTGATTTATTAATGTCTCCACCTCTCTCTGCGATGCACGCACGACTAAATGAGCTCAGACCCGTGGTTTGTTTTAAGGAAGCAGCAGGCTGGAAAAATGCTTGGTTCTGCCGTTCATGCTCCACTCCGCTGTTCAAATGGTGAAAAAGATTCGTAGTTCCGACCTTTCGTCGGGATTATTTTCAGCATCGTCTACAAAAATATTTTTTATGCCCTCATCTGACAGAAAGAACATTGTTTTTCCCCCTCAGCAGCTGGCAGCGCTCTTCATATCTGCCGTGTTTACATGTTGTGCTGAAAGTCTCCGTGGCTCCGTCCTCCTGCAGCCTGCAGGAAGGAGGGGGGCGAGTGGGGGCCCGCGCGACAGCAGGAGGATCCTCGATATAGACGATATAGCCCTTTTAACCATCGTACATTTAAAATATCGCAATACATCGAGTATATTCGATATATCGCCCACCCCATTCTCGCCAGGCAGTTCATTGTGCGACACCAGAGTACCGGTACGCGTATGCGGCCATAAAGATTGATCTTTGTGTGGACATGACCGGCGGACGTCCGCGTTGAGTCCGTGGAGTGAAGTAAGCTCGAGTATGTGGGGGCTTTAACAGATGAACAGCAATAAACTTATATCTGAGAACACCTTCTGTAAGAATGTGCAGTATAGTCTGCCACCATTGCACTACATTAACATCAACTTGCATTTAACTTTGATGTTTGTTTGTTTTTTGCTAGTTATTAGGACTGTTTATTCTAATGCTGTTTACTCTGAACTTGTCTGCTGTTGTGAAAGACCAGTTTGTCTCAGGGGTTCGTATATATGGATTTATTTTATTTCTGAAGACGTACAAGCAAATCAATAGACTATTGAAATTTTTTTTATTAAATTTGTCTCCAATCATAAAGAGTTGAGATCTAGCAGACAGTCAAATCCAGATAAACTTGTCTCATGTGTCTTGTGATCACTTCAGTCATAAACCTCTGAGAACCATCTGACATTTTCCAACCTACTCTACTTGCACTTTGACACCTGAACTGTCAATTTCAAACAGCTTCTTAAATCTCAAACATGTGGTTGCACTCAATATTTAGTTCAAATAATAGCGTTCTTCATTCAGTCTTAAATATCATGTGTGATCTGGTCTC
>JBBPBX010030426.1:22492-35194 GCA_038048925.1 Garcialebias charrua
ACTCTGTTTCTAGCCGGTAAATTAAGGACTGAAGTTCTGCTTTTCCTGTAACTTAGTGCTCACTTTTCAAGACCAGCACACCGGCAGTGTGTGATGAGCACTTAGTCTGGGAGTGTGCTGGATCTGTGGCTGGGTGCTGGCTAATGTATATTCCCCGCAAGTGATGATGTCCCTGCATCAAGCTGTGATACCATGGTGACTGTCACAAACACTGACAAACAGAGGTCAGCTGCTTCACGAGTCTGGCTCACTTTTAGTAACTCTTACTGTATTTCTATTAGTTAGTTAGATTTGTGAGTTACTGGCAGTCAGATTTTTCAGTTTTGGTTTTAAGTTTGGGATTTTAAGTTTAACATCCTTAAACTCATGGTCAACTGTTCGGCTGGTTAAAGGCTTCCTCCTTCCTGTGTTTGTTCTAGTCCTGGACCAATCTGCTCATGGTCAACTGTTCGGCTGGTTAAAGGCTTCCTCCTTCCTGTGTTTGTTCTAGTCCTGGACCAATCTGCTGCCCTCGGGTCAAAATGACCCACGAGGCCTGTTTTCAAATCACCCTCAGCAGGAGGGATGAATATGATAATTTACAATTTTAATGGTTAAAAACTCACTGTGGTTGGACTGCTTTGTGACATTTATAAAATGCATGCATTTGCAACACTAAACATCAATAAACTCTGCTCCTGATTCCTGGAATATCTTACAAAAATATTGAAGATCTCGACCTTGACCTCTCTAAATGGTTTTAAGAATATGTTTGAATCCTGGCAAAAACCAATGCAGACATGTTCCTGTTTTTGATTTTCTACATCTACTTATAATCTGTGTTTTGCTACTTTGACATCTTTATTTTAACTTGTTAAAAAAAATCTGTATGCCTCTCTTATGATTGTCTATTGTTGATTGTCCAAGGAAAATCTACTGTTGCTGTTGTCATCATTCTTTGTTTGTAGCCAGGTCTCTCTTGTAAATGAGTCCTCAAGGCTCAATGGGATTAACCTGCCTAAATAAAGGCTGAATGAAAAAAAAAAAAAACCTACAATGCTCCTCAGCGTGGCCCCCCCGCTGCTGAAAGTGACCGCCAGCATGGACGCACACTCTTCTGCGTAGTAGGGCATCTTGCCTTTCTCGTCCACCGCTCCTGCAGGCAGCACACATTCAAACACAGCGACGGTTTCTGTGGACAGGACCTCACTCGAAGACCGAGGCTGACCCGACAGCTAAGACTCTGCCTCACCAATCGTGATGGTGTAGATGGAGTTGGCGTAACCGTCATAGTTGCAGTTGTCGTTGTATTGACCTCCGTTCCCACTGGCGACCACAAAAATGCTGCCGAAGCCTCGTCTGCCTGCAATCACCCCGTGCTGCAGTGCTGCCTGTAGAGAAAAAAATTTATAAACTGAAAATCCAAAATAATAGAAGCTAGAGGACAAACTGACTGAGGCGTTTAACAAAAGTTATATACTGCTCTCTACCGCCCTCTGCAGGACAAAATGAGCTATGGACAAAATGACCCACCTTGCCAAGGGGATGAGGTCCGTCCACAGTGTGTCCATCATCATCTGGACCCCAACTATTGGAGCAGAACAACAGAAACACCTGAAGATCATAATATTAAAACATAATGCACAGGAAACAGGGCCAAACTTGTTTTTAGTGATATGGTCTCATAAATATCTGATTTTTGATGAAGATACCAAACAAATGGGCTGGGGAGTGTTTTACCTGCAGCTGTAGATATCATTGACCTGATAGTGTTTGTTGAAGGCTATGGCCTCCAAGCTGTCTGTCAAGGGGCCATCCAGGACTCTGATACCTGAGCAGAAACAAAAATATTTTCAACCAACAACCACAAGTCTTCAGTTGAAATTCTCTTCAAAACTCCTGGAGTTGTTAAACTTTTCAATGTTTACTATCCAGGTGACTATCGTTACAAACCTCTGTTTGTATCATCGAGGCTTGTTGGTGGACAGTCAGTGAGTGGACCTGGGTCTGATTGTTCAAATAGTTTGGGTTTAAATTTGCAGTAATATTTTAATTACAGACTAATAATTGCCTGTTTCGGAACAAAGCAATTACCTCCCTTCAGAGCTTGAGTCAGATCCTGCTGGAACAGGATCCAGGAACTCTCTTATTTTGAAAGGGTGCGTTCCAGTAACTGTTTGTTTTGATCTGGTAACTCTCAGGCTTACTAATAATAAAGTTGTGAACAAACAGGACTTGCCTTGAATGAATAAAACTTATATTTGATATGTAAACTGAAAATAATTATATAAACACTCATTTTAAACACAACAGTCACTTACGAGCTTCCTAATATCACATAGGAGCTGCCCCTTCAAGCATTTCTGCTTCTACCCTTAAAAAAAATATCCGCCACTAAAAGTTCAGTCATGGGCAATTTTATTAAAAACACAAAAATATAATTAAACAGCACAACTAAATTGCAAGTCAGTTTTACAGTTTAAGTGGGTCATTAACAAAATTTTGATTCTTTATTAAAAATACGAGAGAAATGTACATCACGTATCAAAACGACACCAATTTGTCTAAATAGCAGCGATCAAAATGTCGAAAAGACAGTCCAATTTACTTTCATTTTTACAAAAAAAGCCTTCTCTCTGCAAGTGTTTAATAGTAAATTATAAATATGAATTTGGTATTTTGACATTTGTGCGCCTCAGCGTTGTGTTGTGTGTGCGTCTCGGCCTCAGTGAACCTTGGTCTCACACTGCTTTTTATGTTCCATCACTGTTTGGTTTACAAATTAAGCACTGCCTCCCTCATGGACAGCCACACTGGGTTTTTTTTTCTACTTGTGGTTATTTTATCAGGCATGTGTCTGCAGAGGGAGAGAAACCACCAGCTGCAGGAAGGCACAGGGAAGTAATTATTGACTGACACTTTAAATTACTACTGGGAATGCTTTAGAAAGATTTATAACTCTTTTGAAATTTAACAGCCATTCTGGGTTGAATGACAAGATTTGGGGCCAGATCCTGACTGCAGCCTGACATTTGGGGACCTGTAAGCCAGTATTTTCATGACCATTGTAAAGCAGAACAAAGCTACTTAATCCTGTTGGCCGCACTGTACCTGCCACCTTGCTGCCATAGGCCACGCCCACAGCACAGAAGCTGTTGTTAGGAACAGCTGCAATCTCTCCAGCACACCGAGTCCCGTGGTGGTTGTCGCTGTGAACGTCCGAGTGAGGCATTGGGTCCGGGTCATTGGAGTTCAGATCGTAGCTGCCCTCGGGACTCTAAAAGAGGGGGACACAAGCGTTGGGTTCACACTTTCTTAAGTTTATTTTGAACTGGAATCAAACTGGTTTAACTAGAAATGTGACGGTGGTGACAAAACCAACATTCACTCGACAATACAACTTCCTGGTTCATCAAGTCCAATGTTCCTAAAACTTTCTTCGAAGCGCACAGCTCGGCTCATGAGTGTAGTTGAGGTAGTTTTGGTGCTAAACTTTAACAACATTTAAAAAAAAGTCAAAGATCTGACAAAAGCACAATATACTGAGTCAAACACCCACTGGATTTCTCTTTTATATTTCAGAGCTGCATTGTTCTAAAACTAATTGAATCATTGGGTTGTTGGGAGCAGCACGGTGGCTCAGTTGGTAGTTGTTGCCTCTCAGTGAGAAAGTTGCCGGGTCAAATCCCGGTCGGGGGCCTTTCTGGGTGGAGTTTGCATGTTCTCTCTCTGCGTGAGTTTGCTCCAGGTACTCGGTTCCTCCCACAGACCAAAAACATGCATGTTATACTGATTGGTAACTCTGAATTGTCTCTAGATGTGAGTGAGAGAGTGAATGGTTGTTTGTCTCTCTGTGTCCCTGTGATGGACTGGAGACCTGTCCAGGGTGTCCCCCGCCTCTCACACAGTAACTGCTAGATATAGGTACCAGTGACTCCCCCCGCGACCAAAAAAGGAAGAAGCGGGTAAAGACAATGGATGGATGGGTTGTTGTGACGGTTTTTTCTTACATAGTTGAGCTGAATGTCCTGGTGGGTGTGCTCCACGCCGTCATCTACAACCACCACTGTGACTCCCTGGCCAGTGATGTTGCGTTCCCACAATCCCGTCACATTGATATCCATGCCTACGTTGATTTGATTGTGCTGTAAAAACAGGAACAAACAATTACCATCCCATACAATTGTATTTATAAAGCACTTTAAAACAGCAACAAGGCCAACCAAAGTGCTGTACAGCAGAAACTAACAAGCAGCATAGCACACAGCAAAAAATACATAAATGCACTAATAAATGCCTAACATTGTTGAGTTCATAACAACACAATTAGATCATAAAATGAGAGGATTGGGCAAAGCTCAAAGATATGAGTGAAATTAAACCAAGAATTGTTGTAACTACCCAGATCAGGTTTTGATTTAACTTTTAAGAGTAAATACAACTTAAACATACTATACATTAAATGTATAGTATTTAATCAAATGTAGACAACAAAACACTGCTAAACAAACATCTATACATCTTCTTGTTGATCTGTTTGGCCGTGGAGACAAGAGGTGTTCTCCAGGTGGTCTCCTCCCAGTGGGACGTGCCCATAAAACCTCCAGGAGGCGCCCAGGAGGAATCCTAATCAGAGCTTCAGTTCACCTCATTAACCATGACAGACCAAAGAAAGGCTCATTACAGCAGAAGTTGCTCCATCTGCTCCATCCTGCCATACTCATAAACAAGACTAGAGACTTGAGCTTCTTTGTTTGAGGCAGAGACACCGACTCGACACAGAGGCAGCAGTCCATCTTTGTTTTTAGTTGAGTCAATGCATCAGTTTCTGAAGCAAACCCACCTCTGATGAGCCTTGGTGCCACAAAGCGAAGTAGTAACAATCAACGTGAAAAGTTTAGTCAACTTTGAGTCCCAGTGACGTGATGTCATGTGACCACCTGACTGCAAGATTATAAAACAAATTAATTATCAAGGTGTATTTATTTATTATCACTGATTTTGGAAAAAGTTACGGAGATTTGTCACTCATTTAATGTGCAGTGCTCTTGATGAGGGCACTCTGCTTCACACCTCTTTTGGGTTCAGAAAACCTGACTGACAGCTGTGGAAACCTGAAACTGGTTCTTAGACATTTGAAGCAGCTCTAAATTGGCACAAACAATCCCAGAACCAGAACTCACCAAGTGCCACTGTTTCGGGTAGTTGGGGTCGTTGAAGCTCACTGATCTCTTTGAGCGGCTGAGCGCTCTCTCCTTGGAGTACCACAGGACATGAGGATGAGCTGCTAGAATGTCAGCTGGTTGGACACTTCTTCTCCAGACTCCTCCCAAAGACTCAGCTCCAGGCTTTACAGCACACAGCAGGTAGTGGCCTTCCAGCTCTCCAATCTGGCCCTGGTTCTGTAGACCAGCCTGCTGCGCCACCTGGGCTTGAGAAGGTAATAACGGTAAACAATAAACCAGGACGATACTGGTAAGTGTGACCTACCAGTAGTTAAGAGTTTAAACTATATTAGTTTTAACTTTGAAAGCCAAAGATTTGATACTAAACAAACAAGGCGATACAAATCCAATAAATTTTTCAATTAACAAATATACAGAAAAAAACTGGGTCTTGCTTTTAGAAAAATTTTTTGTAAACTTTTTTTTTTTTTAACAAAAAAAAGTACAATTGTTGAGCTACTTGATTCAGGCAAAAAAAAAAATCCCATGAAAATAGTAATAATGAATAATTTCTAAATACTGTATTTACGTTCAAATAAAATGTAACATAATATTTTAGTATTGTTTTGATTACTAAAAAAAACAGTTTTAGCTTAGACAAACTGATAAAGTATGTTACCCTTTCAGCTATCACATCCAGGTGCACAGTGTCCTCTTCCCCATCCTCTCCATCAGGCTGAAGACCATCATGGATGCGCACTGCCCAGGACTGACCTGGCCCGCAGGAGGGCTCCAGCCAAGGCGAAGAGTGAGACCAGGATGTGAGGGGAAGAGAGGGATTGATGGAGGGCAGAAAGATGAGCAGCAAGAGGGTTAGGGAGGACAGAAATATGAGGAGGAGAAATGTGGGGAAATATGACGCCGCCATGGCAGGGGAGGGTCACACACCAAGCCGACCAGAGAGGCCTCGTCATCTGAGCAGCAATCTGGACATCAGGACACACATGGAGACAAGAGGACAATCTGAGAACAAGCCGCTGGTAGTTTAACATCTGCATGCTGCATTTAGAGGCAGCTTCTCAAAATCACAGCCTGAGCGTGGTGGATGAACCACATCAGACTGACATCGAAGATTTAGCATCGGTGACTGCAATTAGTGGGAGACTGGAAAATACAATTCACACTTTAATGTAATAGCAATAAAACTAATAAGAGGGGACAATTAGAAAACCTTTGTAGCTTTGGTTTTATGGGAAGATATCTGCATGAAAAGGCAAAACAACTTACAAGTGTTCAAATCTATGTTTTTAATAATCCAGAAATGGACATTACACTGTGGGGGACAAAACTATGGCATTTAATTCTTTTTTTTCTTTTTTTGCTAAATAACTGTTACCACGGGCACTAAACAAACAACAAACAAACAAACAAACAACAACAAAAGCCTTCTGGAAGTTCAACTGTCCCACAGAGCAGTGCCCTCTCTGACTGCATTATTAAAGGTTATAAACTTGTTTTACTGCGTATAAATAATTGTTAAATTGTTCTTTAAAAGCCTTTTTCTTTACAAACAGCAGCGTTGAATTTTTTCAGCTCTCGCGTGACGTTAACTTTTGTTTTATATTTTGCATGTAAGCTAGCTTAATTAGACAAAGCTTTGACATTTAAGATTCTTTAAAATGACCCAACACCTACTTCATCTACGCTGGAAATAAATAAATAAATCGGTTTACATTATCGACGAGTACTAAAAACGTCAGACTGATAAAAACAAGAAGGGCTCGAGAGTCGAGTTTCACCCGCAGCGGTGTTGTTAGCTTTCAAAACAGCGACTGTCGTGACGGTACCGATAAGATTATACATTTAAAATAAACAAGGTCGCACAAAAAATATATAAAGATTATATTTTAAACAACAACAACACAAAGTCACCTCACGTTTCCACTGAAAAATGGCTTTCTCACGAGTGGTAACGACTAAATATTTCGAGTAACATCTCCCGAGCGTTCATTTCCGTAAATCACACGCTGCCACTGATGGCGACGTAATACGTCATACGCAAACGTGGAGCGCAAAATCTGATTGGCTCCGACATGGGATGGTAAATGCAGGATAACAATGGCCACGCCCTGTAGTTTTTTCAGTCCATAAGATTGATTATAAATTTAATTACATTCATATTTTTAAATAATGCAGGGGTTCTAATTTATCAGTACCTAAAAGTTGTAGCAAGCAAAGGCAAAGTAAAAAAGCTGCAGAAGAACACTGTACTTAGTTCAAATTAATGTGCATCTTGAAAATATAAAAATACACAATAAAAATGGGTGGCACGGTGGTAGAGCTGTTGCCTCTCAGCAAGGTGGTCGGATTGAATCCCAGCCAGGGGTCTTTCTGGGTGGAGTTTGCATGTGCAGCCTGAGGTTTTCTCCAAGTACTCAAAACAAACCAAAAACATGCATGTTAGGCTGATTGGGAACTCTAAATTGTCCCTAGGCGTGAGTGAATGGTTGTCTCATTTGTCTCTTTATCCTTGTGGTGGCATTACGACCTGTCCAGGGTGTCCCCCACCTCTCACTTCTGAACATGGACACTAGTGACCCCCGTGACACAGGGAAGAAGTGGGTAAAGATAATGGATGGACAACAAAAGAAATGAGGAAAACAACAGATCAGTGATTAAGACCAAATCTTAAGAAATCAGCTAAAGATATGCATCCAGAAGTTGATCTGCTCTGTTAACTACCAAAGATGAGTCACCACGTAGTCCCAGACACTTGTCCCGTTCCATTCAATTAAAAGCACTGCAGCAACCTGGTTGAAGGGTATTTCATCGATGAAGTCCTAAATAATGGGCCGTCTTAAAAACCAGAGAAGACAAATCTGAGCGATGACTGTGACTTGTTCTGGTTTAAACTTTTAGTGTTTTTCCATTTGGCTGAAAGAAAAGAACAATGTACGATTTTACAGTTACAATAAGTTCTTTATTGGGTCGACAACGCTGTCAGCACCTGACACATAAATATCCAGTTAGTTTGTCTATTTACAGCTTCTTTAGACAACACAAACTCCATCATACTTTGGACTGGTTTCCTTTCCAGAGCATATAAACAGCAAGTTTGGCTGTTTGTGTGCGACAGAAGCCCTGTTAGGTTTGTCTGACGTGTTGCACGTGCAAATGATCGAGCACGGTGTTCTGTGCAAATAAAGACTTTAAATGAACACTTTTATGTACAGCAGATACATTTAGGTCATCAGGATGAGAAGATAAAAGTGATATCTGATGCTGACTGATCAGCAGTCACCATTTCACACCCAGCAAAAACCATTTAGTGTTTTCAATAATGTATAGTTTACAAAGCAGCCTCCTTCTGCATACTTCTCTTTCTTTGTGGGGTTCATCAAAGACATGTGCAACAAAGTGTAATATTTTTCTTGTATCATTCTCTTATTTTCATATTATTAGAGGTGCAGCTTGGTTCATTCACTCCACACACAAACACACGTACTGTATAACCACATGTTCTTATACCGTATTTTCTGGAATATAGGTCGCACCTGAATATAGGTCGTATTGTCCAATTATTGCCAAATAATTGGAAAAATCCATATACGTATAGGTCGCACCTACGTCAAAATGTGGACCGTGTTTAGCTCTGCTGCAAATGTCTCTTCCACAGGAGCGCACAGCAAGGCTTTTAAGAAGATTAACACTTAAAAACAATTAATTGTTTGATAAAAATTATAGCAAATATGTGTCTGAGCTGAACTTTTCTTTAATAAATGAATAATTTTAGCAGGATAAACACCTAAAAAATATATTTGTTAGCTGACATTATTGTAAGAGTGTGTCTCAGTTTAATTTTTGTTAATAAATGATTACAAATCAGCTTATTTTATAAAAAGCCATAAATAGGTCGCACCTGAATATAGGTTGCAGGGCATGCAAAAATGATAAAAAGCCATGACCTATATTCCGGAAAATACGGTACTCAAATCATACCAGAGCTAAACGCTTCCAGACTGGTTCCTTATTTAGGCCTCGACCCTCCAAACCAACCTGTAGCAAGCTTGTACACGATGGTTTGAAGAATGGGGGAAGTACAACCTTCTTTCCAAATCTGATGTATCAGTGAGGTTTATTCATAGAAAGAACAGTTAGTTTTGCATTTTACTCCATGCTGATGAGCACAGGTCCAGTAGCTTAAACAGGCACAGCACCTTTTCTTGTCCCGGCAAGTTCATGATGGCTCTAGTTCCCCTCGCAAACAGCTCGATGGCAGCAAGGTCATTTTTATACTTTTGCCATTTTCTGGGTGTTTTAACTGTCAGTGAACAGCAGCGTCTTTTTGCAACGTCCCATTCAGTGAATGTCAACTCGGTCCGGCTATTCGCCTGTATGCGTCAACAGCCTGCGACCGCTTCCCGTCATTTTAGGAGCGATATGTCGTCTGCAAAGTCCCCGTGTGGGTGGAGGCAGCGAACGAAGCGCCACTGACACACCATGAGACACAGAGGCAGCATGAAGAGCGCGCAGATCCCTGCCATGATGTAGGCGATGGTCATCAGCGTGGACTCGTCTGTCTGAGGGATGTTGTAGCCACAGTCCTCCAGGTCGACGCCGTGGAACGGGCCCTCGACCGAGGCGGTGCGAAATTCATCGTGCACTGTGAAAGGGAGTGCAAGGACAGCTTTAAAGAAAACAGAGAAAATGTGCTCTACAGAAACGCTAAACAGGTTTTGTTTTGTTGAATTTATGTATTCCTGCAGGATCAATAAAGTTCTCTCTTTTCTTTCAATTGTTCTGTTTTTGAACCATAAACATAAACGTGTGAATACTGGTTCAGTTTGGTTTTCACGTTTTGGTTTCTGTGTTTTACAATAAAACTACAGTACAGTACTTCTGATATATTAGCCATTCATTTATCAAAACGTTCAGATCATTCAGATGAGTGCTGTGACTTGTGGTGTCTGTTGTTGTTTGCCTTTTGATCATTCTAGCTGCTTCTACTACCTATTTAGCCTGCCTTTTAGCTAATGTTTTACTATTTTTTATTGTGTTCTTCTTTTAGCTAGTGTTTTGCTACTTTTATTGTGTTCTTTTGCAACTTTTTTATTGTGTTCTTCTTTTAGCTAGTGTTTTGCTACTTTTAGATACATTTTTACTACATATTTAGTTAGTGTTTTACATTTTTAGCTAGTGTTTTGCAACCGTTATTTATTAGCTACAGTTTTACATCATTAGCTAGCCTTTAAAGGTTCAGTCTGCAGTTTCTGTAGAACATCAGCACTTAGAAAAAATTTCAACAAGCAAAGCATTCTGATCCCTCCCCCTCAGAGCCATATATGGCTCTGCCCCCTTTGGTCTGTTGAAATTCAAATTCAAGCTCTGTTTTTATTGGCTGATTCAAATTCAAGCTCTGTTTTTATTGGCTGATTCAAATTCAAGCTCGGTTTTTATTGGCTGGTTACAAACTTTGTTTTTATTGGCTGGAAAATGGCGGGTCACTTTTTCTTTTTAGAAATGCTTATTTACCACCTGGAGAAGCAAGGGGACAATATTTTTTTAAAGTTTTTTTCAGAGATTACCTCTAACATCAATCTAGTGACAGAGTGAAAAAATATGTTAAAAATATATTGTTAGAAAAGTTACATATAGCAGATTTAAGCTAGTGTTTTAGTATTTCTAAATATAGTATTTTGCTTCTTTCAGCAAGTGTTTAGCTGCACTTTTACTACATACTGTATTTAGGTAGCCTAGCTAGAGTTTTCCTATTTCTAGCTTCCTTATAACCTTGTAGCATTTAGCTGGTGTTCTGCTTCTCTTATTTCGGTTTCTTTGGCAGATATCATCAAAGTCATTTTTGACTCTTTGTTCACGCTACATTTTTACTTAAAATGAAGCTTCTTGAGCCTCCCTGGGCTGCCACCTTACCGTGGTGGAGGGGTTTGAGTGTCTCAATGATCCTAGGAGCTATGCTGTCAGGGGCTTCATGCCCCTAGTAGGGTCACCCAAGGCAGACAGGTCCTAGGTGAGGGACCAGACAAAGTGCAGCCCGAAGACCCCAATGATGAGTACAATAAATGGACAAAATGTTCCCTCGCCCGGACGCGGGTCACCGGGGCCCCACTCTGGAGCCAGGCCCGGAGGTGGGGCACGTTGGCGAGCGCCTGGTGGCCGGGCTTTCACCCATGGAGCTCGGCCGGGCACAGCCCGAAGAGGAGACGTGGGTCCCCCTTCCCATGGGCTCACCACCTATGGGAGGGGCCAAAGGGGTCGGGTGCAATGTGGGATGGGTGGTGGCCGAGGGCGGGGACCCTGGCGGTCTGATCCTCGGCTACAGAAGCTGGCCATTGGGACATGGAATGTCACCTCTCTGGTGGGGAAGGAGCCTGAGCTAGTGTGTGAGGTTGAGAGGTTCCGGCTAGAAATAGTCGGACTCACCTCAACGCATGGCTCTGGCTCTGGAACCAGTTTCCTTGAGAGGGGTTGGACACTCTTCCACTCTGGAGTTGCCCCTGGTGAGAGGCGCCGAGCAGGAGTGGGCATACTTGTTGCCCCCCATCTTGGTGCCTGTACGTTGGGGTTCACCCCGGTGAACGAGAGGGTAGCCTCCCTTCGCCTACGTGTGGGGGGACGGGCTCTGACTGTTGTTTGTGCCTATGCGCCAAACGGCAGCGCAGATTACCCACCCTTTTTGGAGTCCTTGGAGGGGGTATTGGAGAGTGCGCCTCCTGGGGACTCCCTTGTTCTACTGGGGGACTTCAACGCTCACGTGGGCAATGACAGTGAGACCTGGAGGGGTGTGGTTGGGAGGAACGGCCCCCCTGATCTGAACCCGAGTGGTGTTCTGTTGTTGGACTTCTGTGCTCGTCATGGATTGTCCATAACGAACACCATGTTCAGGCATAAGGGTGTCCATATGTGCTCTTGGCACCAGGACACCCTAGGTCGTAGTTCAATGATCGACTTTGTTGTCGTCTCATCTGATCTGCGGCCGCATGTCCTGGACACTCGGGTGAAGAGAGGGGCGGAGCTGTCAACTGACCACTACCTGGTGGTGAGTTGGCTCCGATGGTGGGGGAGGATGCCGGTCAGACCTGGCAGACCCAAACGTATTGTGAGGGTCTGCTGGGAACGTCTGGCAGAGTCTCCCGTAAGACGGAGCTTTAACTCCCACCTCCGGGAGAGCTTTGAACACGTTCCGAGGGAGGCGGGGGACATGGAGTCCGAGTGGGCCGTGTTCCGCGCCTCTATTGTCGAGGCAGCTTATCGGAGCTGTGGCCGCAAGGTTGTTGGTGCCTGTCGTGGTGGCAACCCTCGAACCCGGTGGTGGACACCGGCGGTGAGGGATGCTGTCAGGCTGAAGAAGGAGTCCTATTGGGCCTTTTTGGCCTGTGGGACCCCGGAAGCAGCAGATAGGTACCGACAGTCCAAGCGGCATGCGGCTCGGGTGGTTGCTGAGGCAAAAACTCGGGCGTGGGAGGAGTTCGGAGAGGCCATGGAGAATGACTTCCGTACGGCTTCGAGGCGATTCTGGTCCACCATCCGGCGTCTCAGG
>JBBPBX010030427.1:6603-30509 GCA_038048925.1 Garcialebias charrua
TGTCCGAAGTATTTTATTTATTTATTTTTACTTTTTACTTTATCCTATACAGTCCCAATCACGTGAGTAATATTAAAGTTGACAATCATGTGCCGTGTACTGTTTTTTTTTTCTCGTGTTCAGTCTTACTTTGAAAAACCATGATAGAGCAAGTCCACAAAAGTCGAACTGCAAAGTAGCGAGGGACAAGTTTACATCTGTGAAAGCCTTGTCATGTCTGTCTACCCTCGCAAGTAAAAGACCGGGTTAAAAATCTTCTCATCCTCAGAGTCAGTGGCTTATTTGAGTTAGTAGATAATGAAAAGATATTTATTTGTCCAACTCAACCACAAGATAAACATTTGTATTATGTCTTCCTAAACTTACAAATACTTTTTCTAATTGATTGGTATTCATTTGAGTATTCTTAATATTTTCTCTAAGCATCCATCTGTTTGAAAAAGCATTGTGTTGGTTAGAAAACAACTTGGTGGGTACTGTATCTGGGTGAAAAAATAAAATAAAATTAATAAAGCTGCTATAGAATATTATTTTGACCCAGTCCATTTTACTAGCCTTCAAACTGTTCATCTCTACCATAAACTAAACCAAAATTTGAGTTCATGTTCATGACATCACCCTGACGTCATGGGGGTTAACCCCACACAACATCCACTTTGATGCTGCACGTTTTTTAAATTTTCTTTTCTTCCAGTTGTGTTGATTATTCAGCAAAACGTTCATGGAAACCTGAACAGACCGAGCTGCAACTTGCAGCTGCCGCTCCGGTTTCATTTCTGTCCAGAACAGCTACAGTGGGCTGGACCCAATGCCTCTTACAGGGAACACCATGATCCATGTGTGCTTCATGGGTGCAGTCGTTCTAACTGATTAAATTAAAACGTTGAGTCTGATGCAAGCCCTTCACGATGAGGGGATTGTGTCCCACACGTGCTAACCTCGTGAGCAGCATCTGTTGGTGCTGGTTGTGTTGTCGTCAGAGCGCTCCCATGCAGCAGCTTTTAGTATTCATGGTGTGGGCCAGCAGAGGTGAGCCCCTTCATCTGCAAAATTGGTCTTTCTCTGTTTCCATGGCGATCAGATGTAGGCCCCGCCTCCTGTTGAAGCTGCAGTGCTGTGGATCCTCCAGGTTAGAGGCACTGGCTGTAGTTTCTATGCATCTCATGTGAAGGCGTCCCTCCACATCAGCTGGACAGCACAGATGTGCACAGCACACGTGCACCGTGAGGAGGGTGAAGTCAGCAGTTGCTGAAGAATATGCATCCTTGAGTTGTCAGAACACAGTTCCTCCTTTAGGAGGACCTAAATATACTCCTGGTCTCCTCAGTTTCATGTAGTGAGCGTGTGATCGCAGGTTGGAGAGGAGCTTCTGCTCGCTGGGGTCACTGGGCAGAAAACAAGGAGTTGTGTGTCGTGCTGGAGCACAGAGGTCTGCGCTTGAACCAACCTGTTGGGTGGTGTCATGCTGCGTGGTGTCGGCTGACGGCAGCAGCTTGGTGGCCCACTTCAGGAGGAGGAGGGGTCCAGCTGCTTCTCTGAATAGACACAGCTGGAAGATGCAAAGCGGTGGGAGAACATGGCAACCCTGCAGGGCAACGTAAAGACTCACGTGTTCAACAGTTATCATGTGATGATTATTATTATTTTGTTTGTTGGATTTGAAAAAGCTGGGCTGGATGTTGGTGTGACAGAACGTTGAGTTACAGAGTGGTGACCAGAAGCTGCTGGTGGGATCTGGTCGTTTATCGTCCTCTGCCAGAGGGGATGGGCAAAAAATGTTTCCCACATCTGTCCGTGTTTTTTTTCTCTGTAGCGTTAAGTTGATGGTTCTCTGACAGCGATCACTGGTTTCTACGACTGATCAACTTTTTGTTCGTGTCCATTCTTGAGCCAGGCACAGAACATCCTCCACCTCAGCCAGCTTCACAGATATCCAACTACAAGTTAGTGTTTTAGTAGACGGTATTCTTTCAGAAGACACTCCATGAGCTCACTGAGTGCACAGACCAATTTGTAACACTTACACACGTGGACAAAATTGTTGGAACCCCTCGATTAATGAAGGAAAAACCCACAACGCCTATTGAACGACTTTTTGATTTTATCATGTCCTGGACGACTGAGAATCTTCACCAGCAAAAACCCACAACAGTCACAGAAATAACTTGAATCTGACAAAAGTAATGATGAATAAAAATTCTATGGAAATGAACAAATGAACGTCAGACATTGCTTTGCAGCCATGCTTCATCAGAATTATAAAAATAAAAAAATAAACTCATGAAACTGGCTTTTCTTCTGTTGTATTTATTAAGTTTTTTATTATTGTTGGTATAGTTTATTTATTGTAAAAAATGCTGTTTATTTAAAATATCATCCAAATGGGTCGCTTTTATTTATTTTCTATACAAACTATTGTTTACTTGGCATCTTAGTCGTTTTCTTGTACCGAAAATTAACTGAACAGAGCCCTCCTTGAAACTGAACCAAAGCGACATGTGATTGTAGCGTACCGTTACACCCCCAGTGATTAGTGAAGAAACCCCGGGCGTCCACACCTCAGACCCAACAGAGGAAACTCTGACATGCTCCTACAACCACTCTTGAACTTCCTCACTGAACTTTTGAACTCATTCCTGCATGTGTACACATCCTGTTAATTTATTCTACTACGAAGCAAGACAACTCTATTTTCTGAATGAATTTTATCACTTTAGGAGTTTCCTGTTTTGGATTTAGGAGCTCGTGTTGCTTTTAGTTTGTCTTCTTGATAACTTTTGTTTCTGCTGATCAGATTCACAGCTGTTTAATGTGAGCAGCTTGAACCGAGCGGTCCTGTCAGCATCAACCATTCATTCACTGATCAATGATGGAGCTTTGAAGGACAACAAACTTGTGAAAATATTAAAGGAAATTTAAAATAATTTCTAATTGTCTGAGTCGATGTATTGAATCATTAATCTGTTTTCAAATCGATTAGCTGCAGAAATGGGGCTCCGTTATGTTGTGGTGTCCAAAAGCTTCCTGTCACGTGACTGTCTCGCCTCCTACTCTACCCCATCTATGTGTTTGTTGAGTACAACAGAAGGTGTCTCCGTCTGCTCCTGTCCTCTATATGTGGCATGAAGTTCATTGACAAACAGTATCCAGTCATGTGACCCTCGTGATTAATTATTAAACAATGTTTAGGTGAGAAGTTCCCTCTGGAACTGAATATCTGAAGGCTCTGCCTCCCATTCTACTCTTGGAAACTCTAGGAACCACAAGTAAACCTGCAGTCTGAGATCAAAGTGCTCTGTTAATGCCTCTTCGTCTTTTTCTCTCCGTCAGTGCGAGGATGTCGACCAGGGAAGATCGTCCAGATGACGGAGGCGGAGGTGCGCGGCCTCTGCATCAAGTCTCGGGAAATCTTCCTCAGTCAGCCGATCCTCCTGGAGCTGGAGGCTCCGCTCAAAATCTGCGGTCAGTTCCAGCGTCTCTGACGAGAACCTCCCTTTGGTTCTGGTGTTGCAGCTGCTCCCGTTCTTTTTTGTGGTAATAATAAAATTAAAATGTGTGCGCAATTTCAGGTGACATCCACGGACAGTACACAGATCTGCTGAGACTCTTTGAGTACGGCGGCTTCCCTCCTGAGGCCAACTACCTGTTCCTGGGGGACTACGTGGACAGAGGGAAGCAGTCTTTGGAGACCATCTGCCTTCTGCTAGCCTACAAGATCAAATACCCCGAGAACTTCTTCCTGCTCCGAGGCAACCACGAGTGCGCTTCCATTAACCGCATCTATGGCTTCTACGACGAGTGTGAGTTCCCTGCACTCGTACCGTGTCTGTCAGACACGTGCTTTCTTTCAATAGTTATTTTTTGTTGAGGATGGAGATCCTTTCATCAATCCATACTGTACATCATCTTCCGCTTATTCCGAAGTTGGGTCTTGGGGGCAGCAGCTTGAGCAGGGAAGTCCAGACATTTCTTTCCACAGTCACCTCTTCCAGCTCTTCTGGGAGGACTACAAGATGTTCCCAGGCCAACCAAGAGACATAGTCTCTCCAGCGTGTCCTGGGTCTTCCCCGGGGTCTTCTCCCAGTTGGACATGCCTGAACCACCTCAACTGGTTCCTCTCGACGTGGAGGAGCAGCAGTTCTACTCAGAGTCTCTCCTGATAACTGAACTTCTCATCCTGTCTCTAAGGGAGAGTCCAGCTACCCTGCAGAGGAAACTCATTTCAACCGCCTGCATCCATGATCTCATTCTTTCTGTCACTACCCAGAGTTCTTGACCATAGGTGAGGGGAGGTACGTAGACCAACTGATAAACGGAGAGCTTTGCCTTACAGCTCAGCTCTATCTCCATCACAACGGACCGGTACAGTGTCCACAATACTGCAGACGCTGCACCAATCCGTCTGTCAATCTCATGCTCCGTTCTTCCCTCACTCATGAACAAAACACCAAGATACTTAAACTCCTCCACTTGAGGTAGAACCTCACCCTCGACCCAAAGAGAGCAATCCACTCTTTTCTGACTGAGGACCATGGCCTCAGATTTGGAGGTGCTGGTTCTCATCCCATCTGCTTCACTCGGCTGCATACCGCTCCAGTGAGAGCTGAAGATCATGGCACAATGACGCCAACAGGACCACATCATCTGCAAAGAGCAGAGGTGGAATCTTGAGGCCACCAAACTGGAAAACCTCAGCCAGCTGGCTGCACCGAGAAATTCTGTCCATACAAGTTATGAACAGAATCTGTGACAATGGGCAGCCCTGGTGGAGTCCAACTCCCACCCTGAAGGGGTCCGACTTACTGCCGACAATGCAAACCAAACTCTCGCACCATTTGTATAGGGACTAAACAGCCCGTAAGAAGGGGCCTCCAATCCCATACTCATGGAGCACCCCCACAGTGCACTTGGAGGAACACGGTCAAATGCCTTCTCCAAGTCCACAGCAGTGTCCCTCCTTCCTGATTTCCTCCCTCGTCGCACCGCCCTATAAGTCGCATCAGTCCAAATATGTCTAATAAAGTGGAAAATTCCATAAATATGTCTCCTCACCGTACACGTCACATCTATTACGCGTCACCTCTGACAACCCGGAAATGTGGGCTGGAGTTGTGCCAAAAATCGATAGGCTGCCAAATGGTGGACACAGAATCATGGACGGGAGGACTTTAACAAGAATTTAACAAGATTAACACCTAAACACAATTATTTGTTTGCTCGACGTTATAATACAAGGTGTGTCTGTCTAACTTTTACTTAATAAATGCACTTTAATGGTCAAGTTAGCTGCATTTCACCAGGGCGGCACTGTGAAATGCAGCTGATTTCATGGTTGCTCCAGGCAGACGAAGGTGGCAGCCTATGGCAAGCCAATTGTGTCATTAATAGCCACTTTTACCTATTACATGATACAACGACATGCCATACTACTCAATTGCCATCTAGCGGCAGAAAATGTTAATGTTCAATATTTTCAGTCAGAATCAATGAAAACAGTCATATCACAGCCAAAAAGTTTATAAATATGGGGGAACAAATCATAAATATGTTGCTTCGGTGTATAAGTCGACCTCGTGTACATAACCTCGTTTTCATCTCATGTACCACATGCGGTGCAAATGACAATAAAGACTCTCTGACTCTGACTCTGATAAGTCGCAGGGCATGCAAATTATGCAAAAAACGTGACTTATACAGTGAAAAATACAGTAGTTAAATGTTTTATTTACTGTTTTTATCAGCTGCTGTTACAGTTTTTGTTTTGTTTTAAGCCTGTATTTTGTGTTTCTGTAAAGCACTTAGTGATTTTATCTATGTAAAGTGTTGTATAAATAAAGTTTATGTCCAGCGGGCCCCTCTCACAGCCTGCTGACGACTGTGTTCTCTTCCAGGTAAACGCAGATTCAACATCAAACTGTGGAAGACTTTCACCGACTGCTTCAACTGCCTGCCCATCGCTGCCATCGTAGACGAGAAGATCTTCTGCTGCCACGGAGGTACTTTCTACAGACACCAAGGATTGTTGAGTTTCAGCAACATGTACAGTATTTTCTGGTGTATAGGTCGCACCTGTGTATAGGTCGCATTGTCCAATTATCACCAATAGATTGGAAAAATCCCTAGATAGGTTGCACTGGTGTATAGGTCGCACCTACGTTTAGCTCTGCTGCAAATGTCTGCCACAGGAGCGCACAGCAAGGCTTTTAAGAAGATTAACACTTAAAAACAATTATTTGTTTGATAAAAATTATAGCAAATATATGTCTGAGCTGAACTTTTCCTTAATAAATGAACGTAATTGTGAAATGAGCTGGATTTAAAAATTTGTTTCACCGAAAGTGATAACAAGCCATATATAGGTCGCACCTGAGTATAGGTCGCAGGCCTTGAAAAAAACCATAAAACGGTGCGACCTATACACCGGAAAATACAGTAAATGTGTCTCTGTTTCTGATCTCAGGACAATTAAAGCAACTCTTTATGAATTGATGTGAGACTTCCATTAAAGCGAGCGTTTCAAAGTCAACTTTATTGTCAGAACTGCAATATGTACAGGACATACACAGGATTGAAATTGCGTTTCTCTCAGTCCCTCGGTGCAACAGTAACCATCTAAACACTAAACACTAAAACATTTAATAAACATGAACATAAAAGAGTAAAAGAGTAACACTGTCCTGACTTGTTTGATAACAGACTGACAGTTCTGGTTCTTGTGTCTCCTGCAGGTCTCTCTCCTGACCTGCAGTCTATGGAGCAGATCAGACGGATCATGAGGCCCACAGACGTACCTGACACGGGTATAACGCACACCTCTGACCAGGTGTCACACTTTAAGAACACACTTAGGCTGATCCAGCCACCAGATTCAAGTGACAACTAAAATGTTGCAGAACCACTCAACAGATGTGGCTTTTTTTTTGGAGGGTTTTGAAGAACGTTGTTTAAAAAGAACATGACGTCTGAGTGAACCACACACTCCTCGAACAACGTTTGTTAGACACCTGAGACCTGCGTAGAGATGTTTACCCATAATGCACGGCTCTGGTTGACGAGGAAACCACTGTTTGGTGGTGGGTTTGTTTTGCAGCCACACAACCTGGTCAGTGAGTGGACCATGAACTCTGTAGGCCAAAGGATTAGAGTCACATGTAAGAAGGTTCGTCCAACAGCTGAAGACTGGACCAAACCAGGTCAGCAGTTCCACACGCAGCAGCTAATCTCCATCAAGGTGCTCTGATCCAGTCAAAGTCCAGAACCTCAGTTTGATGGACAGACTGGGATCAGAACGAACAGAAACCTCTGTTTACTGAACAGGAAGAAGAGTTGGTCAGAAAGTGTGAGTCTACAGAAACACCTTGTTATGGGAGCTTCTACCAGCTGTTCAGATGTGGGGGTGGAGTTAAAAACAGTTGTGTGTGTGAATGACAGGGATTAACATAAAACACTTTGTATGACGGTGTGTTTTGAAGTTCAGTCCATTTGTGGGGGAGTGGTGGCGCAGAGGTTAGAGACGGTGGGCCTGTGATCGGAAGATCGCCGGTTCAAGCCCCGGTACCAACAACATCAAAAAATGTGAGTGGAAAAAGGTGGAACATCCACACCTGCCTCCACCCTCATTCACCCCACTCTGGGCCCTTGAGCAATGCCCTTAACCCCCACCATCTGCTCCCTAAACAGGTCTCTCTTGAAAATGAGTTCTCGTGGCTTAATGAGACTACCTGGATAAATAAAGGGTAAATGAAAAAAATTCCTTGTATTCAGTTGACCATCAGTTCTGCCACATCCAATATGGCGGCCGCTCCGACGTACCGCTGCAGCGGGTCAGCCCACTCAACAAGGTGTCCACTAAAACAGCCTCAGCACTTCTCTGTTGTGATCACCCTGGCAGATGACATTGAACAGTCAGTGATGGAGAAACGTCAGAGGAGATGTTTGAAATGTGTTTAACTCAAAAAAACCTGATCTGACTCCAGATCCAGCCAAAGCTATTTTTACCTGAACTTCCCTATCTGGCAACACTGCAAACTGAAGGTCCATCTGAGTTGTGTTTGCTTCTGCTGAACTATGACGTGAAGCCTCTTGGCGTTTGCCCCTCCCCTCATTAAAGCTGCCTCTTCATGCCCATACAAGGCCGTCAGTGTTCAGTCCTCAGCAGCCGCGGTCTCAGACCCACTTATGGTCTGGGGTTGTGACTGGATGAGAAGAATGTGGATCTGACTGAATGAGTCTGACTTCTGTAGCGTGGGGGGGTTTAGCTTCTGATGGGAGGTCAGCGCTGCCTCACCCTCCTCGATGAGTGAATGATGTTCCATGCACTGATGCAGCCTGATCGTGTTCTTACCCCTGCAGGTCTCCTGTGTGACCTGCTGTGGTCCGACCCAGACAAAGACGTGCAGGGCTGGGGAGAGAACGACCGCGGCGTCTCCTTCACCTTCGGAGCGGACGTGGTCAGCAAGTTCCTCAACCGCCACGATCTGGACCTCATCTGTAGGGCGCACCAGGTACCACGCTCGTCCTCTCGGTGTCAGTAAACAGGCCGAGCGTTCTTTGAAGGAAGGCGTGGCACCCACCACCTTTAAGACTGAAACATCTTGAAGAGAAATACCATACCATACCATACCAGCTTTATTTATAGAGCACTTTAAACACCTACAGGACCAAAGTGCTGTACACACAACAAAACAATCAATCAGGTAATAAAATGATTAAAATAAATAAAAGTCACATAATAAAAGTTGAGGAATCATACACTCAGATAAAACAAGCGACTAAAATTATTAAAAGTCAACATCGCAGATGGTGTCATAGGCCAGGGAGAAGAGATGGGTTTTAAGAAGAGATTTAAAAACAGACAGGGAAGAGGCCTGTCTGATGTTCAAGGGAAGGTTGTTCCACAGTTTAGGAGCTGCCACAGCAAAAGCACGGTCTCCTCTGAGCTTGCGTTTTGTCTTTGGGACACTCAGGAGCAGCTGATCACATGACCTGAGGGATCGAGAGGGTGTGTATGGCTGCAGCAACTCTGACAGATAGGGCGGGGCAAGACCATTTTGCGCTTTAAAAGCAAATAAAAGAACTTTAAAATGAATCCTGGAATGTACGGGCAGCCAGTGCAGGGAGGTTAAAACAGGAGTAATGTGATCAAACTTTCGTGTGCCAGTTAAAAGTCGTGCAGCGGCGTTCTGTGAAATGGCAGCTGGAGCCATTTTGGTCAAACTTCAACAACAATGTGTGATCTCTGTCAGCCTCTACACCAAAATGTAGCTCAACATCTGTCAAATAGACACTGATGCTGCTCCATAATCCAGGTAGATCAGTCTGACCAGGTTGAGTCAGGTCCTCAGGGCGGGCTCTTCTCTGATGAAATATTTCAAGACTTCTAATAATAATAATAATAATAATGAATTCAATTTATAACGCACTTTTCATTAATGAAAATCTCAAAGTGCTACAAGGTGCAACAGAATTAAATGTCAATAAAACACGTAATAAAACAAGTAAAATCAATAACAGTATCAACTGAGAAAAAAGCGCAAAAAAGAAAAAGAAAAAAGCTGCTCTGACATGCTTCCCAGTCGACATTTTCCTGCGTTTTATTAACTTTGTACTCCAACACGGTATTTAATAGTAGTTCAACCTCGCGGTCTGTCCACACAAATGAAAAAAAAGAAATAAATAATAACAGGAAGTTGTCGTTGCTTTGAAGAGTTGTGACGGCACTACACTCAGGGACGGCTGGTATAAGTGGGCTAGTAGGGCTAAGCCCTACCTGGTATTCACAGGTTAAACATTATATAATTATATAATTATATAATTATAAACAATTTATAAATAACAACTTAAAAATAAACAGAATTTAAAAATAATGTGTCTTATTTAGTGAAAATTACAGCAAAAACTGGTGCTAAACCATCTGGGGTTGTTCTGCGGGGCTAACTTTTCACAGCCCATTTTAATTCAATGTCTCTGTGGTTCAGAATGATTGACATGCGTCTCTCGCCACGCCCCCTCAGTTTGCGGCTCATTGGGGCTAATTCTGATCAGCCCAGGATCAGCCCAATGCCACAGAAATAAGCCAGTTAATAGGGTGGACGTACAATAACGTGCTTCAAGCCCAAGTTTATGTGGGTGTGGTTTAGTGTAGGTAGTGGTACCATGGCAAGCAAGATTAAAATTACTACTAATTTTATTTCCTCATGCATCGGGTCGGGGAGAGATAAAAAAAAAAAAAGACACCTGACCCAGTCTGACAAATGTACGGATGGAGCGAGGAGGAAGTGTTGTCTAGCTTCAAAAACACGGTAAAAACAATTGTTTGTTGCTAAAAATTATAGCAAAGATGTGTCTGAGCTTAACCTTTCCTTAATAAATTCACGAAATGGTCAATTATCAGCTGGATTTAAAGTAGTAGTTCGCTATGTGCACGCGCACACGCACGCGGGTGGGACGGTGTGTGGGACGGTGTTCTGCACGCGCGCGGATGGACAGAACCGTCCCACACGCGCGCGGGTGGACAGAACCGTCCCACACGCGCGCGGGTGGACAGAACGTGGGACAATGTGGGACGTGTTCTGTGCAGCGGGATGGAGCTGGCTGCACAGAACAGTGGCGGAGCTAGACTTTTATTGCTGGGGGGGGGCAAGGCTATGGTAAGGGGTCCACTTACAGTGGTAAAAATAGACTTGTCCCAACTTTTTTGGGATTTGTTGACACTATGAAATTTTGAAACAACATATTTTTTCCTTAAAATGATACATTCTCTCAGTTTAAACTTTTGATCTGTGATCTAAATATTTTTAAGTTTAGAAATCAAGTCTTTTCATTTATTTATTTATTTATTTAAATTTTATTCATTTCATTAAAATCAAGTAACAACTCAAAAAAATAAAAAAAACATACATTCAAAATAAAATGAAAGGCAGCAGATGAAGAATAATCTTATAATCTCTGCCCCCTTTTTAGTTGGATGAAAAATGTTCTATTTAAGCTTGGCTTTTGGTATTCTTGGTGGTTGGTTGTTTTACGCTTGTCTTTGTGCTGAAAAAGGACATAATGTCAATTTACAGTGGGTTTTCTTTATTTCACATTGATGCCTCTGTTGTTTGAATCCAACCTGCAGCATTACATGTATGTGTACATTATACGGGTGTGTGTGTGTGTGTGTACAGGCAGTCCCCGACTTACGAGCGCTCTGACCTACGAGGTTCCGGACTTACGAGCTGGCAAATTTTTGGAAAAAACGCAAAAAATACCGAGTTTTTCTGTGATTTTTCACCACAGTTCGTTAGCTAAACATGTGGACACACGTTTCCGATCATTTTTATGCACTCGTAAGCAGTTTTTCGATGAAAAACAAGTGTTTGTAGTCGCGCTAGCAAAACCGTTCCAACTTACGAGCGAAATTCCGGACTTACGAGACACGTGGCGGCCGTTCCAAGTTACGAATTTTCGCTTTACGAGCAACTCGTTGTAACGGAACTCGCTCGTAAGTCGGGGACTACCTGTATGTAAATTAGCCCACCCTAAAAATATCACCACCAGCCGCCACTGACTACACTGCCACCTATGGGTTCGGCATATTCTTTACAACGCTCTGTGGTGAAAATAAACGGGGAAATGTAGACGAACATTTTAAATATCTGAACATGTATGTACGGAGATATTTTTTTTGCGCAGATATTCGTTTTTCAAACACCAGGCTGCGTGTGTACAGGCCCTGATTCAATCACTAAGTCAGTTACTGAGTTGACCAGTTTTCCATTGGTTAACGTCAGTCAGCTTTGATGAGCGTCTTGAGTAGGATCGACTCCCAACATGTAGATCTACATTCACTGGTTATTTGAATGAAATCAACCCAGTGATTCACAACATATTTTGCTAACAGACACACAAACGCATGCGAGCCCACAGGCAAACTTGTTGTTTTTGATTCATTTTTATTGGTGGTGGGTGGTAAGAATGAAGTCTTCAGTGATTAAAGGCTGGTGTCTGTGGCGCCCCCAGGTGGTAGAAGACGGTTACGAGTTCTTCGCCAAGCGGCAGCTGGTGACGCTGTTCTCTGCTCCCAACTACTGCGGAGAGTTCGACAACGCCGGCGGCATGATGAGTGTGGACGAGACCCTCATGTGCTCCTTCCAGGTACGTTGACCTCACTGGTCCAGGACGTGACCCCTCGACCTTCTGCCTGACTCCTTCACGTTCTCTGTTCAGATCCTGAAGCCGTCTGAGAAGAAGGCCAAGTACCAGTACGGAGGCATGAACGCCGGCCGGCCCGTCACTCCGCCCCGCACAGCCCAACCCCCAAAGAAACGATGAAGACGGACGCAAAGAGACCGCGATGAAAGGATTCTTTTCACCACATCAGTAAAAACATCTGGCAGACAGGAAACATGAAGCTTTTTAGAAGAGACGCGTCCAAACCAGTCTTCTTCATTTTGAACTGCTGCTGTTTTTCTTCTTCTCCCCCCACTCCCTCTGCATCCATGTAACATTTTTAAAAGCAAGTGTTTGAATGAGAAAGCAGTGAGTCGTTCTGTATAGCCTTCTTTCTTATTCTTCTTCTCGACAGCAGACTGACGTTTAGTTGACCACGTCCTGCTCCACCTGCCTCCACACATTAATGACCACTGCTGGGTTTTCAATAAATAATACAGGGAATCAACCTGCCATGCTCCGTCTGCTTCTTCCACTCTGTAACTTTAAAAACAGTGTCTGGTCCACTCCAGCTGCACACAGCACATCTGTCCTCATGTCAAACTACTCTGGTCAGATCAGCAGGTTCTGTTCACTGTAGACCAGTGCTGGACCACCAACGTCCAGCACAATGACTCGAGCCTCCACCTGGTTTTTGTTCAATTCTATCAGTACATCTTATCAAGACACACTGTGCCCTCGTTCATACAGCACTCCACTGGATCTCCATCCGCTTCTTCCTTTTCAGGTCACGGGTGTCCATGTGCAGCAGTCACTGAAAGGTGAGGGACACCCCGGACAGGTCTCCAGTCCATCACATGGACACGGAGACAAACCATCCACTCTCACCTAGAGACTATTTAGAGTTGCCAATCAGTCTAACATGCATGTTTTTAGTCTGTGGGAGGAAACTGGAGGAAATCCACGCGTGCACGGAGAGAACATGCAAACTCCACCCAGAAAGGCCACAGGCCGGGATTTGAACCAGCGACCTCCTCACTGAGAGGCAACATCTCTACCAGCTGAGGCACATGAGGGAAAATCTAACAATCAACCAGTTGGATAAACGTGCACATTTAAAGCGTGGGTGACATGATTTTTGAACTTTGCATAAATTGGCACAACATGTATATCTTGTATCATTCAACTATGTTCGTTGTTGCAAACAAAATGATAATTTAATGAAAATTCATTTAAAATTTGCGCTGTGTTTCTTCACGGGACATCCGGGTACTTCCGCTTGCTAATTTTGTGATGTCATCGTAGGAATGTCTCCTAGAACGCCTCTTTTGCGTAACAATAGCGCACAATATAGAAACCGATGAATTTAGCAATCTAAGTTTAGATTTGAGCCATTTGTCTTCAGTTTGGGAAGCAGAAGTTAGTTCAGGGGGTTGAACAAGAAACGGCAGGTTCTGCCTCACCGTTCAGGTGGAGCGAGGGGGGCGCCGAGGGGGACAGCTTTGTTTGTTTTGTCCGAAGTATTTCATCTTTCGAGAAAGTGAAAAGGCTCACTTGTTCACTGATATTAGAACACCCGCCTGAATGTAGGTAACGGCATTTTACCCGGATGTCCCGTGAAGAAACACGGCTACTTCCGCTTGCTACTTTTGTGACGTCATCGTAGGAATGTCAGTGCGGCTGCATATGGAACGCAGATTCATTTACTGCACGTTCACCTATTTTTTTGTATAACTTGAAAAATGCCGTTACGTTGTTTCGCATTTGGGTGTTCTAATATCTAATATCAGTGAACAAGTGAGCCTGTTCACTTTCCCGAAAAATGAAATACTTCGGACAAAATAAACAAAGCTGTCCCCCTCGGAGCCCCCCCTCGCTCCACCCGAGAGCCCCCCTCGCTCCACCTGAAGGCAGAACCTGCTGTTTCTTGTTCAACCCCCTGAACTACCGTAACTTCGGCTTCCCAAACTGAAGACAAATCGCTCAAATCTAAACTTACGCCAAAAATACACTACATGCGTTCCGGCTCCGCCCCGCTCTGGTCCGACCTCCGCAGCAAATATGCACCCATTATAATCAATGACAGAGTTTACACTGGCTCCGCACGGTGACAGCAAGCTGCGGAGAGCGGACGGCAGTCCGTCAAAATTAGAATTTTTTCTATTTCTGCCGGACGCCGGAGATGTGCCGGAGTCAACTTTTGAAGATTACGTCGCACCAACAGGAAAAGGAACGAGCACAACTTCCGTATTTACAAAATAAAATCACCACGGGCGGACTAATCCTAGCTCTATACGGATTTATTTGTACAAAAATGCTGTCAAACTATCATTTATGACTACGCCTACAAACGCAATACAAGAAATAAATAAATAAAGTATTTTATTCTGAAATGTAATACATCACTTCCTGTTGCTCATTTACGAGAGAAGATCAAGGCAGCAGTCTCTACTGTTGTTCTCCTTCTTCCACCGAATGAATTGTTTTGTTCTGACTTACTTATTTATCACTTGATTTATCGCATGATCTCGCAATTCCCGCGCATGCGTCTCGGAGCGGCGCATCCAGGCGGACCTGAGCTGAGGTAGTGGAAACTGGACTCGCTCAGCTGCGACCTGCGGAGCGGAGCGGAGCGGAGCGGAGCCGGAACGCATGTAAGAAAGTATGTAGTGGAACGCATGTAGTGTATTTTTGGCATTAGATTGCTAAATTGGTCTGTTTCTATATTGTGCTCTATTGTTATGCAAAAGGGGCGTTCTAGGAGACATTCCTGCGATGACATCACAAAATTAGCAAGCGGAAGTACCCGGATGTCACGTGAAGAAACTCAGCGCAAATTTTAAACTCACGTTTTGAACGAATTTTCATTAAATTATCATTTTGTATGCAACAACGAACATAGTTGAATGATAAAAGATATATATGTTGTAACAATTTATGCAAAGTTCAAAAATCATGTCACCCACCCTTTAAAGTACATGTGGACAGGTGACTGTTTTCAACGATTCACTTGTTTTTAAACATCGCAACAACTGAACAGGTTTTACGAGTTCTTTACATTTAATTTCATATCGCTGTGGGAGGGAGTGGTGGTGCAGAGGTTGGAGAAGTTGGGCCTGTGATTGGAAGGTGACTGGTAAACACCAAAATGTTGGTGGGAAAGTGATGCACCCACACCTGCCTCCCTCATTCACCCCACTCTGGGCCCTTGAGCAAGGCCTTTAACCACCACCATCTTGTTTTATTATTTAATTAAACGTTTGTGCTGAAATGGTTAATAACTGAGATTTGGTAGCCTGGTTAAAACCAGACCCTTGTCCTTCACTTTGCTTCGTACTAGGCAGTGATGAGAATTGAGCGGAGCTGTGCAGGAAGGCGAGGGCCAGGCAAGAGATTTGGTGCCACGGACAAAAAGCTGCAGACCTGAACATTTTTTTGTCCTGATGTTAACATGGTCTGTACCGCCACCTCGTGGTGGAGCGAGGTATTACATGTAGGTGTTTTCAGAATTTATCTTAAAATCAATTTCAAGATTTATTTTTGGCATCATGGTCCTAATCTTATGTAATGAAAACTACAGTGGCCTTGCTTAAAAGTCAGAAATTTAGTGTGTAAATTGTTTAGAAATCTGATTAAACCTGAAACGGAACAGCTCAACTAATTATTCAAACTGTCCGGTTATATTTTACAATCTCCGTTAAATCTGATTAATTTAAGCCACTAATCCACATCATTTTCTGCAGGCTCCAACAGATCATCGATGTTCGAGAACGAAGGCCTCAGCAGCTGTAAACCTGAAGTTCTGCCTTGTAAATAAAAATAATGATTTAGAAGAACTTCATCAGACTGAGCTGGTTTAAATCCATTTATTAACACTCCAAACAAACATTCAGCTTTGAGTTCCCTTTCATGGAGCAGAAAGTTCAGATGTCGATTTATGAAATAAATTAAAAACCTGCACACACCACAGGAATGATGCTCGGTGTGGTCACATCTCGCTTCGTCTGACAAACGAACAGTCCTGGTCGAACCTAGACCGTCAGTGGGTTTGAAGCTGAACGTGATAGAAGCAGAGATATTTTAAAACATTCACATTTTTAAATTAACACATTCAGAGCTCCTACACAGTCCTGAAGTAAGAGCACAGAAAACTTTTGTTTTATAAACAGATGGTCTAAAAGCAAAATGAAACCTGATCCCAGCTTGAGCAGCTGCTGGTCACTTCCTGAAATGAGTTTAAACATACATTTATTTCAAATTAAAAACTATGTAAAAAAAAAATAGGAGCATAAACATGTTAAAAACTTTTTTTTTCCTCTCTCCAGACTATTTTACGTATTTATAAAGCACAAGGATAAAACCTCAACCACACTACTTTTGTTATAATTTGTACTTTGAAGTAAAAATGGCCCAAAATGCAGTCATTTGTCCCTGAATGAAATAAGTAATTTAACTTTTTTTTTTCCTTGGGCCAGAATCAGACAAATATCAACACGATGAAACTGAGTGGACAGTGGTCCGGGTTGCCATGACAACTCTTTGACATCAATAGCAGAAATGCAATAATCTGAAATACTGCAGGTATGTGTATTCGGTCCCATATCTTGCTGTGTGTTCTGAGCACCAGGTGGCAGTGCTGCTTTGTTTCTGCTCTGTGGAGCAGTGCATAAAGTCCAACCTATGAAAAATATTTCAATTCAAGTACATGATTAGCATTGTTGTGTTTGCATTGTTTCTACTTTTGTCATGTACGTCTGTGTGTGGTGGTCTGGACTCTCCTTGCTGAACATGAACCTGACTGTTCCTGCAGCAGGTCAGAAACACCAAGTTTACAACTAAACACATCTTCTTTGCTCCTCGTCTAACGTGTGCAATTCATAAGAAAATTTTACATAATGCTCACAAGAAAACTTAGAAAAACAGCAGAGTCAATAGAATATTTCCAACCTTAAAAAAAATAAACATTCATTTCATCCCAAAAGTCGAGCTGAATATAAATATTTGTTTTCTGCAGAAAGCCCCCAAAATAAGTTCCCTCTCAAGTCATCAACTCAGAGCTGTGCAAATCTAAACAGCCTTAAAGCCTCAAGACAAACTTTTTAAAGTCCAACGTCACTCAGAACAATCAGGTCAGCAGCAGGAAATCAATCGCAGTAACAGCTTCCTGGGTTTTAAACTGGGACTTGGATCCTCGTCGACGCATGAACAGAAATAAATATGAGGCTGATGGTGAAGCGGTGCTCAGATGAGACTTCGGAGGGGGAAGGACAGAGCGGCCCCGATGGACAGACCCAGGGACAAGAAGAAGGTCATCAGGGCTCCTGCCGTCTCTGCGTCTTTAGGATCCACCATCCTGAGGACAAACGAGAGGAGTTGCAAAGATGAACGACAAAAACGAGAACATTTTTATAAAAATGCACAATATCCTTTAGACAGACAGTAACTGGGGGAGGAGCTTCAGTTTGGAAACTTCTGTTGTAAAGTAACCAGAGGAAAAAATTTAAAGTAACTCAGGGTCATTTACTCAACGTAACACATTTAGACATACATTTTAAATTTAATTATTTAATTTTAAATTTATTTTCATAAATTTAGATAATTTTTTTTTGTATTGAACGTTTTTGAATTTAGACAAACCTTTCAAATATGAGGTCAGCTACAGCTCGTTTACTTTGCGAAGTGGAAAACAAAGTTTTGATTGTTGATCTTTGGAAAGTTTGCCCCATGTGGGACGAATAAAGTTATTCTTATCTGCCCTTACAGCCAAAATGAAAACTCTTCCCCAGAAAAGTTAGATTTAGTAAAAACTAGTTGATTCATTTTATCCTTCATTTAGCAGCTTTAGATACCAAAAAACCCATTTCAGTTGCTTTCTATACCTATGGTCGAACATTTGGACTAGGACATGTGGGATGTTTTGATTAGAGACCAACCAATACTGTATATCGGTAGGGCTGATATTTTAGGCCGATATACCGGTAAACACTTCTAATTTTCACTCCTAAAATACTGGGAACCAGCTGTAATTGTATAATGTATCCAGCAGAGGGCGCATGAAGACAACTTTCAAGTCATGGCCGTTCACTTAAGTTTCACTTTCAGTACAGCTAAAGCAGAGAGCAATACTGTGTAGGAGGGGTGAAACAATACATCAATTAAAATTGATATTTTTTTTGACAAGACTGGACCATACATCCGTGCGCACAAAGGAATCCATTTTGAAGCGTCTACTAAAAGCTAAAAGCTACCCAGCGCTCGGTTTTTATCACGTGATGTGACGTACAGACGTTACCGCGACGTGATGACTTCACTACTGGTACTCGAGGTGGACAAAAAAGCCTCGATAGAAGTCAAAGCACTTGATCTGTCGATAACTCGGTTAATCTGTTAAAGCACTAATATACTACAGGTAGTCCCCGACTTACGAGCGCTCTTACATACGAGGTCCCGGACTTACGAGCTGGCGAAAGAGAAGTAAATTTGTTAAAAAATACAGCACTTTTTTGTGTTTTTAGATGAAAGTGTGTTAGCTAACCGTTTGGAAACACGTTTCCGACCATGTTTATGAACTAATATGAACGTTTTTGATGAAAAACGAGTGTTCGTAGTAGCGCTAGCATAAATGTTCCAACTTACGAGCGAAAATCCGGACTTACGAGAACACGTGCTTCGTGTTCCAACTTACGAATTTTCGTGTTACGAGCAACTCGCAGTAACGGAACTCGCTCGTAAGTCGGGGACTACCTGAACCGGTCCTTAATAGTCCAATTCCATGGAATTGTAGGATGCTTGTCTTAACGATTCAGCTTATCGGTTCTGCAGACTCATGGTGGTGACGTATTTAAGCGCTGACATCACAGACATGCGCCGCGCCCGAGTGGTGGTGGCGTGGTGGTGTCTATATATGATATCTATGGTGTTCAAAATGGCGTCGCGGAGGAAGCGCTCAAGCGTTTGGCTTCATTTCACGAAAAAAGATGAGACCAGGGCTACTTGTAACGCATGCAACGCGTCCATTACGATAAAGGGAGGAAATACGTCGAACATGCAGAAGCATTTGGCCACTCAGCATGCGGTGACTTTGAAGAAATGTACCGTTTTTAACACGCTGCTTGGAGGAGAAGTGGAGAGAAAGCGTCCACCTCCGTTGTTACAGCAGGTAACGTCAAATTCTTTCACTTGTTACCTTTTAGCTATACTGCTTCCACTGTATTTTATAAATAATCTCCCTCTCCTGTAACATTTAGTTGACGAGGATTGCCGGAGTCTGGCTGGGTCTGAGTCTAGTAGTGTTAGCACGAGTGGAGCTAGCACACCAACGTTAGCTTCTCCTTTCATGGAAGCAGGGAGAAATAAAATGAAATGACTGAGGCAAGAACAAACGAATGTCATCGATCTGTTACCAGATTTGTGGTGAAAGGTTTGCACCCTTTTACAACAGTGGAAGCACGTGAATTTCGGTAAGAAAATATTTAAATGATAAATATCAAATTGTAAGTTGTCAGTTTAACAAGTTCAGTTCTGTTTCTGTTTCTATTCCGACCTGTGGCCAGATACTTCCCATCCTCCAGAAGCTGGAAAAACATTACACCGTGCAGGCAGATGACTCTGCTTTCAGCAGGAGTATTAAAGAAAACATCTGGAATGATCTTTCCAAACGTTACAAAGTAAATTTGTTAAATAATGACTAGTAATAATTTACACCAAACTTAGTAAACTATCTTCCCTTTCCCTAAATTTTGTTTTCCTCCATTTTAAATTTCAGGATGACTGTATCCAAGCGTTCCTTGAAGAAGCGACTGTTATCGACCCCAGATTTAAATCCATGTTGATTGATGATGAGAATAACATCTGGGACAGGATCAGGGCAGCTGCTGTGGCAGAAAACACTCAGGCAGCCGCAGCAACAACAGCAGAGGTATTTGAATTACACACTAAATAAGTGTGAAAGCAGATATGTTAATTTTTCTGAACAAAAATTACTAGTTTGTTTTGATGAAGTTTTATTGTTTATTAGGAAATTCCTAATAAACAATAAAACTTCATCAAATAGGAATACTACATATATTTTTGGTTTTGGTGAAAGATCATTAAATTCTTTATGAACACAAATGGTTTACTATATTTTATTACCCAAATGAGAATTGATAACAGAATTGATAAGGAATTGAATCGATAAATGACATCGATAAAGGAATTGATATTGATAAGTTCTTAACAATTCCCATCCCTACACACAGGTAATCCCCGACTTACGAGGGGTCGACCTACGAGGTTGCGGATTTACGAGGTTATCATATTTAATAAAAATATGAAAAAAAACATTGTGTTTAAATGTTCTTAATTTCATGTGTACAGCACTTTATTGCAGCTGTGATTGTTTATAAATAAAGTATTATTATTATAATTACAGTACAGTGAATAATTTTTAATTTTTAAGCCGATTTACAAAGTTTTGCGGCAGTTTCCGACAGTTTCCGACAGTTTTCGGCAGTCAGTCAGTTTTCGGCAGAGCCCACGAGTTGAGCCTTAGCCAGTTAGCTCCAGTCTCGTAGCTCCAGCCAACAGCCGGCTTTGTCCGATCAGAGGTTCCTGCGCTCGGATACATGATCTGGAGCTGAATGGTGGTTTTGTGGAGGAACGATGGACGAAGGAAAACACCGCGTGAAGCAGCAGACAGCCAGCCGGACCGGATTAGCAACGAGCGAACATTAGCCTCGTAGCTCCAGCCAACAGCCGGCTTTGTGCGATCAGAGGTTCCTGGAGCTCGCCATGACGTCTGCCTGGCAGCCGAAGATATTGGGGGACAACGAGCTAACTTGGAGAAACAAAGCCAACAGCCTTTTTAGAGGGGCTAACAGGCTAACGGGTGCAGCAAATGCCCAACAGCAGCCTCGGATTTGGAGGGGCTAACAGGCTAACGGGTGCAGCTGGCGGCGCACACAGACGGCTTTCGGTAAGTTATTAAAATCTTTCTCTGGCTCCAAATGTATGAAGTTAACATACTAAAAGTCCTTCCTGTAAACAGTTTAAACTGCATGGTGCTGCAGGAAGCTGCGAAGCTTGGACGTAACGCAGCAGAGCTAAGGCAGCAGAGCTAACAAGCAAACAGACGAGAAAATTTGCAGCTCAAAGTAAGAAATTAATTTTGTATGTACTGTATGTTCTTTTAAAATGTTTTAAAGTGTTAGGATAGGCATTACCGCACATGTATGCGTATAAGTAGCGGCTCGGGTGGTATATTGGTATATATACAGGTAGTCCCCGATTTACGAGATTTTCGTCTTACGAGATAGTCGTAGTAACGGAACTCGCTCAGAAGTCGGGGATTACCTGGATAGATAGATAGACAGACAGACAGACAGACAGACAGACAGACAGACAGACAGACAGACAGACAGACAGACAGACAGACAGACAGACAGACAGACAGACAGACAGACAGACAGACAGACAGACAGACAGACAGACAGACAGACAGACAGACAGACAGACAGACAGACAGACAGACAGACAGACAGACAGACAGACAGACAGATAGATAGATAGATAGATAGATAGATAGATAGATAGATAGATAGATAGATAGATAGATAGATAGATAGATAGATAGATAGACAGACAGACAGATAGATAACATTCATGATATAACACTAGCACTACCACATGCGAGCCATTCGGATATTCTAACTATAGTTCCCATGGGAGTTAGTCAAATGGCTCATTGAATTAGCATTTTTGCAGCCATTGGTATGTATATGAGGCCATTCTGTTGGTGTGGATGAGGCCTTGGGGGCATATTTATATATCAGAGTCAGAGAGTCAGAGAGTCTTTATCGTCATTTGCACCACATGTGGTACATGTGATGAAAACGAGAGTATGTACACAGGGTCGTGTATATAAATATATAAATATATATATATATATATATATATATATATATATATATATATATATATATATATATATATATATATATATAAATAAATATATGTATATATACACATATATGCACCCACATATATACAGTATGTATATACAGTATATACATATATACATATATATATATATATATATAGTATATGTATATATATATGTATATATATATATATAATATATATATTATGGGCGGCCGTGGTGTAGTGGTAATGGCAATCGTCCCCCGATCGGAAGGCTGGAGGTTCGAATCCCGGTTACTCACACCATGTGTCGTTGTGTCCCTGGGCAAGACACTTAACCCCGAGTTGCTCCCGGTAGGACTGGAAGGCGCCTTGCATGGCAGTCACCGCTACCGGTGTATGAATGTGTGTATGAATGGGTGGATGGTTGGTATTGTAAAGCGCTTTGGGGTCCCTCACAGGGGGCTGGAAAGCGCTATATAAATAAGCTCCATTTACCATATATATGTATATATATATATATATATATATATATATATATATATATATATATATATATATATATATATATATATATATATATATATATATATATATATATATATATATATATATATATATATATATATATATATATATATATATATATATATATATATATATATATATATATATATATATATATATATATATATATATATATATATGTGATTTATTGGTCACTTTTATCTGAAGGCGGGATTGTACAGGTGATCCCCGTCTTACGAACGAGTTCCATTTCTACACCCATTCGTATAGCCGAAACGCCGTAAGTCGAGGACGACCTGTATTGGCCACTTTTATCTGAAGGTGGGATTGTATTGGTCACTTTTATCTGAAGAGGGGATTGTACAGGTGATCCCCGACTTACGAACGAGTTCCATTTCTACAACCGTTCGTATAACCGAAACGCCGTAAGTCGAGGACTACCTGTATTGGCCAATTTTATCTGAAGGTGGGATTGTATTGGTCACTTTTATCTGAAGGCGGGATTGTACAGGTGATCCCCGACTTACGAACGAGTTCCATTTCTACACCCGTTCGTATAGCCGAATCGTCGTAAGTCGAGGACTACCTGTATTGGCCACTTTTATCTGAAGGTGGGATTGTATTGGTCACTTTTATCTGAAGGCGGGATTGTACAGGTGATCCCCGACTTACGAACGAGTTCCATTTCTACACCCGTTCGTATAGCCGAATCGTCGTAAGTCGAGGACTACCTGTATTGGCCACTTTTATCTGAAGGTGGGATTGTATTGGTCACTTTTATCTGAAGGCGGGATTGTATAGGTGATCCCCGACTTACGAACGAGTTCCATTTCTACACCCGTTCGTATAGCCGAAACGCCGTAAATCGAGGACTACCTGTATTGGTCACTTTTATCTGAAGGCGGGATTGTACAGGTGATCCCCGACTTACGAACGAGTTCCATTTCTACACACGTTCGTATAGCCGAAACGCCGTAAGTCGAGGACTACCTGTATTGGCCACTTTTATCTGAAGGTGGGATTGTATTGGTCACTTTTATCTGAAGGCGGGATTGTACAGGTGATCCCCGACTTACAAACGAGTTCCATTTCTACACCCGTTCGTATAGCCGAAACGCCGTAAGTCGAGGACTACCTGTATTGGCCACTTTTATCTGAAGGTGGGATTGTACAATTGATCCCCGACTTACGAACGAGTTCCATTTCTACACACGTTCGTATAGCCGAAACGTTGTAAGTCGAGGCCACCATAAGTCGAGGCCACCATAAGTCGAGGGATACTGTATGTATATATATATATATATATATATATATATATATATATA
>JBBPBX010030428.1:0-35192 GCA_038048925.1 Garcialebias charrua
AAGTAACTAAAATGATCCTAAAAGGATGAAATTACAAAAATCAAAGGATTTATTTAATACTTTACGTACATATATTCTATTCGGCCACGAAATTAACAAAAAAGAGAATGATCTTTTAATCCCTAAAACCACTTTTAAATCTCAAATACACGGGTGTGTCGCCACCGCATTTATACATAAAAGTAACCCAAATACATAAAACTAACGACTCACCGTCGAGTGGTCGACACAAAACACACAATAAAATCCTCCGGCCGCGTTAATTTGGCTTGAAACAGCGGGGTTCTCTGCTGATTTATCCAGCACAACCAGCTAGACACAGAGTTAGCGTCCAGTTCACCTCTGACCCGGAAGATGTCAAGATTCTATAGGTAGTCAACAGATTTAATGAAAAGTAACTAAAATACATAAAACTAACGACTCACCGTCGAGTGGTCGACACAAAACACACAATAAAATCCTCCGGCCGCGTTAATTTGGCTTGAAACAGCGGGGTTCTCTGCGGATTTATCCAAGAAACCCAGCACAACCAGCTAGCCACAGAATTAGCCCCCGAGTTCACCTCTGACCCGGAAGATGTCAAGATGGAATAGTCCATTTTTTAGTAGGGGGATACAGAAATCGACCGGTTTTTGTATTGCGTATTTAATGATCGTTTTCATCGTAACTATAATTATTTTTATGTTAAATGTACATTAACAAGCAGGATCAATGTTAGGGATGTAGGTGACTGGCCGGGGCGCGGCGGGGCCGGTGCCCCTGCTGATTGGGATCCCCAGGCAACGGCATCATTTGCCTACATGGTAGATCCGAGTCTGTTCTCCGCTCTGCTCCCTCCCCCTCCAACCCTCCCTCCTCTCTGCTCTTTACGGTGGGGAAAAAGGTAAAACAAGCAGCTACGGAGCCAGCATAAGAGCCTCTAAATAAGTTTATTGGTTTTTACTGATAGATAATTAGTTATTAGCGGTACTACTGATCTGCAATGTTTTTATGTTTTTCGTGTTGTACTTCATTGTCTGTGTTGCCTGTTACGTGTTTGTTTGTCCAGCACTTTGGTGTGGACTTGTTCCTGTTTAAAGTGCTTTATAAATAAAATGGTATGGTATGGTACTACATTTTAAATAAAAATAGCACAAATCCGCTTATGAATTATAAAAGTTAGTCAAACCACAAAAACGCTGACAAAAAGTTTAGGTCTGATGTAAGCGGATTAGCGCTTTAGCGCTCTCTAGCGGTCTGTGCCCACCTTTGGTCATTATTTTACAGTTTAAATAAAAGTTTAGCAATTAAAGGTGCAGTCTGCAGTTTCTGTAGAATAATAATAATAATAATAATAATGAATTCAATTTGTAACACACTTTTCATTAATGAAAATCTCAAAGTGTACTTAGAAAAATTTTCAACAAGGAAAACATTCTGATCCCTCCCCCTCAGAGCCATATATAGAATAGAATAGAATATATCTTTATTGGCATGTTATGCACCGAGGTACAAGGTTATGCAATTGGCGCACGCACAATCTTAAAGAGACGTACGCACGAGCCGCAGTAGTTTGAAACTGCGCCGCCAGATATGGAAAAAGGAATAGACACACAAACGGGTAAGAACGTGGTATTCAAAAAAAGAGAATCTATCACAGCACGTCACAAGACACTTCATGATAAAGTCCAAAAAAACCTCTACCAGCTTTTAGCACATATTAGACAGGACATGATGCATGATGACGGCAGGCGGGAGGTAAAGTCTGTGAGTAATCAGTTCCAGATAAGCACAGTTCGCAGGTCTCACAGCACGGCTCCATCTGAGAATGCACACACAGAGACCTCTGGGGGGAGGGGGGGCAGAGAGTTCACTTCAGCGTTCAGCTCCAGGAGAAGATTTGTAGACAGCCTTCAGTTCAAGGTTGCACAGAGACCAGATTAGATAGTTGCTTTATTTTTTCAGTCAGGCCACAGTGTACTTTTGACTGCAGTTCTGGGTCCAAATGGCCAAATCGAGAGAGGTTCTGAGCTACAAGATCCTTCCGTATGTGCCCTGTTTGAAGCCGGACGGCTGTAAACGAGTTCCAAAACACACCGCAGGTCCGCGGCTCCACCGCTGCTCCCACCGTGCGGTTCAGCTCGCACAACAGCTGGGAAGGTCATAGCCTGGATCAAAGCATTTTCGCTGAGCAGGAAGTTTCGTCAGCACGCCGATCGCAACGGTCCTCCTCAGCCTTCAGTGGCAGACAGCCATCAGTATCCCAATAATCCACAGAGATTCCACGTCCCCGACAGAAAGAACGGTCAGACACATTAACCTGCTCCTCGAGTCCATAATGTAGCTCACTGCATGCGTGTCGATGGGGCTCGCCGGCTCTCCCTGGCCGGTGCGCTTCGCGGAATTTTTTTTATCGATAGAGGAAATAGCCCAGGAAACAGCCCACGCACATAAATCCATTTCCAAATTGGTTCGAGCGAGCACTGAAGAGTTACAGACGAGACAAATGCAGAAGCAGGGGGGAGGGAAACCAGGGAGGTGTAGGAGCATAAAGAGATGCGACCTGCTCTGTCGAGAGTGGAAGTAAAAGATGGCTCTGATCCCCCTTGCTCTGCTGAAATTCAAATTCAAGCTCTGTTTTTATTGGCTGGTTAAAAACTCACTAACATCAGTCTGTCAGGAGATAGTGACAGAGTGAAGAAATATGTAAAAATATATATTTAGACAACTTACAGACTGCACTACAGAAACTGCAGACTACACCTTTAAAGTCTAATGTTAAAAGTAATTGTGGTTCCCTTTAAAAAGAAACCAACAAGTTATGCGCTCAGATATTTTTTATTTAACAACTATGAATAATAACCTGCATTTAACTTTGATTGTAAACTTTTTTTTTTGTTATAGAGCGCATAACCAAATTCCAATCCATATGGTATCAGTGAATGGCATTTTTAGGTGATTGTATCAGATTCTGCATCATAAACTGTGAACGGAGCATGGAACGTTACAGTAATTTGTTCATAAAATGAGAAAAACATTAGGAATGTATTTTAGAATTAGTTTTGTCCTACATTATATGCACTCACCAAGTATAGTATCAAGCTTTGTGTTCAAAGGCTTTGACTCCACATCTTTATGAGCCCCTGATTGCTTCCCAGTCAAACTTCAATTGGCCAATAACTCTCTCCCGTAGACGAGCACAGCAAGATCTCCAACCAGCAAGGCTGAGCTGGTAGTCCGTAGAGACTTCACCTTTCGCCTTGCGACTTCAACATCAGGCACAACAGGTACCTGCAAAACACATGGGTCTTGTTAACCAAATAATGATTAAACATTTATTTACAGTATTTGGAAATCTATAGTATATATATTCATCTTTGCAATGAATATGCCTAAGCCTATTTTCTATAGCTTTATTGCATACCATCACTTCTTATCTATCATTTATGTGTGCAATCAAAAGATGTAGAAAAAAATTATTGTAATTTTCCCCCAAATGGATCAATAACATACAGTATCCATGCATTCAGTTAATTAAATGGTAAATGGAGCTTATTTATATAATTACCATGTCATCAGGGTCAGACAACACTTGAACAAAGATGAGTGGAGCAACAGGTGCCTACAGTTGGTGTTAAGTGGATGGAAGCAAGCGCTGCGATTGATCGACCACATCTTTCAACTGCTGGAAGCTCTGTAAAAGAAAAAACAAACAAAGGGCAAAGGAACAAGAATTGTGTGTCACTATACTGTAGTGTTTTGAGACTAGTCAAAATTTACATTAGTCATTTGTGCAATGAAGAGCTGAGATATAAAGGCTCCAGTATAGCTCGGCGTTCGATCGAACGGCACTCTACGCGCGCGTTCACCAGCACAGCTTTGCGTTCGTTCTTGCGTTAATGCTCACGTTTTCACTCCAAATTCTTGACATAATTTGAGCAGCAGCAGGGCAGAGTGTTTACCTACGGGACAAATTGAGGTTGTTGATTGGTCATTTGCTGACACGTCTACTGAATTGATTGACAGGTCGGGTGGGGGGAAAAAGGCACGAGCCAGCAGCTTCAGCGCAGCGGTGTTTCTGTGTTTATACTTTAATAAAAAAGTTCTAAAATATAAAATAAAAACAGGGAGCGCTGGTCCTGCAGCCCACAGCCCACCAGGAAATCTGCAGAACCTCGCGCAGCCATGTAGGACCCGAGTTTAATTCGCTCGTGACAAATTCATTCATTTCTCATCATTTCAGTCATGGAGTCAGCGGAGGAGGAAGCGATCACTTGACTTTTGGCAAAAAAACAAAACAAAAGGCCAGATCAGGGATGAAGAAGAGGAATTTAATACATTTGTGTCACATACAAAACAGTCCGGCGCCGGGCAGTTTATTGTGAGACAACGCGCTCGCGTACGTAAAATTTGAGCTTTGCGCGTACGTGCCCTGCGGGGCTACGCTTGTGCCTCTGTGTACATACGGCGTAGAGCGTCGTTCGGCCGAACGACGAGCTATACTGGGGTCTTAAGGAGGAACCGGAAGTAGGAGGAGACTGAATCTGGTCTAAAGAATAAATATAACATTCAAACAAGGTGTTCTCCATTTCCACATTTGGTTTTAAAAATCAGTGTCTTATCCCTTGCTTCAATCAAATTACTTGCTAGAAATTACCTCTCAAGGCATCTCTCATTCACACGGTCTTCCTTCAGCCTCTTGTTTTCTGCCTGAAAGTTTCTGGGCAGCTGCTCCTCATTTGACTCATTTGAGTTTAGCCTAACTGAAAAAAAGAAGAATCATGTAGCAGAACAACTCACCCCAGTGATCAACAGTACAAGTTAAAATATAGTTAAATGTAACGTACCACTTACACACACAAAAAAAATGTCCAGATAACCTGACTGAAAGTTGTTGGCTAAAACTTTTCATTTACAAATGACAGAATATAAAGTTATCTACTCACTAGGATAAATTAAATTAACATTTTCTGCACTCCTAGAGACTCTAAGCACACAACAAAATGCATTTCACGACTATGCACATGAATTCCTTTATTAATTTCAATTTCAATGCAACAACGTATTTCAAGTAAATTCGTATTTGGCCTGGCTGTTCTGTTGGTGGTTAGCGCATGCGATGCGGGGCCTTGAAAAATCCATCCAGCAACTTGAAACAAGCCACAAAAAAACTCTTAGCATATATTGCTTATTGAAATGCTAGAATAAAAATATTCTAACCTGCAGTGTTTTACTTGCCTCAAATCTACTTGGAATCATCTGCCGTAGCACACCAGTTTTAGCACGTTAGCTTAACATTAGCTTAGCATAGCCACACAGCAGGTTTTAATTCAAATGAACAAAGCTAAAACATTAACAAATAAAATAACAAAAAAGAACCGATTACCTTCAACTTCTGAATGTACAGCCGTCCAGACCAGACAACATCTAATAAAAAGCAAGCTCAGTACAGCTTGCTGAGCTCTGAGTCCGACAGAAATAGCTGCTACCGAGAGAGACCTTTGCCAGAGACAGACACTTGAATTCAAGGAAGCGCGGCGAAGCAAGAGCGTTGATTGGTTGGGACGAGATCACGTGCTACTTCCCCCGATCCAATCATAACGCTTATATTACTTCTTGTGTTGCTATGGCAGAAAGCAAACAACTTCAGAAGGACCTTTTAAAGTGAGAGTCAGTAGCTGGATCCACATTTTAAAATAAAGCCAAAATTGTTGAACTACCCTGCAATTTAAAAGAAATTAAATTTGGGTTAATTATTACGAATGGAAATAATGAATATGCCATCAATAATCTGATTTTATTAGCTAAACATTATGTTCATAAATGTCGTTTTTTTTCAAATGTAAACCTATGTGAACCACTGGAAGAACGAGTTAAAGTCCTATGCAAAATCTTTAAAATATGTAAATGAAAAAAATGCTGGCAAATTTCTTAGTTTCTTGGTTGATTTCAATTTTCTCATATAGTTTTTTTTTTATTGTTCTTTATTTGTTTTATTTACACTATGTCATAAATCACCTTTTGTAACTGATGATTGTAAGAATTGGTACTTTTTTGTTTTGTATTGTTAATAGTTAAATAAAGTAAAAAATAAAAATAAAAACTTCAGAAGGACCTACTGAAAATTAATGTTTCACCTCATGCCTGCAGCAGCGCAGAATAAAATTGAATAATGATAATAATGATGATGATGATGATGATGATGATGATGATGATGATATAATGATATTCTTCAATAAATACTGTAATAAGGTAATTAAATTTGTAAAAAATAAAAAAGGATTGAGGAAATGCATTAAAATGTTATTTAAAAAAACAACATTCTTAATAAATAAATTGTATAACTGCAAATTTATAGTCATAAAAGAGTAACTGTGAACCGGTCTATACGACCTCCAAGTCTGACGTTCACATCGACTTACAAATGTGGTCATGTTTAGATGTCCAAACTCCAGTAACATATAATAATCATGTAAGCAAATGTGTTTTGTGAAAAACATTCTGAAACAATAAATTTGTGAATGTCACCTTAATTTGCTCTTGGATTAAAATAATGTATTAGTACTTTGCAGCATAAAAAAGTAATGAGTAGCAAAAACAAAAGTACAAGTAAAAACTTTTGAATTAATGTATAAGTCTTATTGTACTTATTCTTAGACTTCTTTTATACTTTTGAGTATAATCCAACTTCAAGTACACAGCCTTATTTTAAAGTATAAAATGAGTATACTCTTAGTACACTTAAATAAACTTATTTTAAGTATATCTCAGATAAGTAACTAAAAGATATACTTCAAGTCACAGCCTTATTTTAAAGTATAAAATATGTATACTCTTAGTACACTTAAATAAACTTCTTTTTAGTATATCTCAGATAAGTACAGTACTTAAAAAGTATACTTCAAGTCAGATAAGTACCTAAAAAGTATACTTGAAGTATACTTTAAAGCTACAGTATGTAAGATTGTAATGTAGTCTGTAACTTTTCAAACAATATATTTTTAACATATTTCTTCACTCAGTCACTATCTACTGACAAACTGATGTTAGACAAAGTAATCTCTGAAAAAAACTATAGTCCCCTTGCTTCTCTATCAGCATTTATAAAAACACTGAAAACACAGAGTGACCAGGACACTGACAGCCAATAAAAACAGAGTTTGTAACCAGCCAATAAAAACCAAGCTTGAATTCGAATCAGCCAATAAAAACAGAGCTTGAATTTGAATTTTAACAGACCACAAGGGGGCAGTGCCATATATGGCTCTGAGGGGGAGGGATCAGAATGCTTTGCTTGTTGAAATTTTTTCTAAGTGCTGATGTTCTACAGAAACTGCAGACTCCACCTTTAATATACTACTTTTTGCTAATGCAATATTCTAAACAATGTTTCTAAACTTGAGTATAAGCACTCTAAAAGAGCACAGAATATCATGATTTCAGCTTTCAGCCACAGCTGCACTTTGCGCTTTCGGTCACACCCACTTCTCTGCAGCAGAACAAAGATCACAGAGGAGGAAGGAGGAGGGAGGAAGCAAAAAGTTTTGGTTGGATCATAAATCAGAAAACAAGAGAAATTCAAATCAACGACATGAATATCAGTCCAACAGTGCCAATACCAATCCTGCATTAATGGCTTTTCACAGAACCATCAGTAGATCTGAAATTATTAGGAAAAAAAAAGGAAATAAACATTGTATAAACTCAAATACATGTATAATATATTAACCAATATTATGGTTATGTTAAAATATATACAGATGCTTCAAAGGATACAATATATCGAGTCGGGGTAGCATTCATCATACCAGAGTTTGGAGTGAAAGTAGGGAAAATAATCAATGATAAATTATCAGTATACATGGGAGGAATGATTGCAATATTACTAGTTGTTCAATGGATTGTGGATAATAAACCACTCAGATCAATAATTTGTTCAGATTCCAGTTCTTCATTAATCAGTTAAAAAATAATAGTTCAGAAAGTAGGCCAGATATATTAGTAGAAATACAACAAACACTTTACAGGATAAAAATGATGGGACTGGTTGTGATTTTTTATGGATACCAGCACATATCAAAATAACAGGAAATGAAAAAGCAGACAAAATAGCAAAACATGCTACCAAAAACAATGTAGTCGAAATGGAAATAAACTTCAGTAAATCAGAATTATAAAACATTATAAAACTTAAAATGAGAGAAAAATGGCAAAAACAGTGGGAGGAAGAAAGAAAAGGTTGATGGTTTATAGTATTCAAAGGAAAACAGGAGACATGAGGAGCGCTGGAAGAAACAGAAGGGAGGAAACCTTAGATTTGGACATACTGGATTAAATAAAACGTTATTCATTATAGGAAAACATGATACAGGAAAATGTGAGTACTGTGGTGAGGATGAGGACATAGAACATGTATCAATACATTGCCAACAATACAGAATTGAAAGAAATCAACTGACTAACAGACTCACTGAAATGAAAATAAGATTAGATTTTAGAGACTTATTAAAGAACAATTCAAGATCTGAAAGTACCCAAGCCTTAATACATTACTTGAAACAAACTCGATTATTTGAAAGAATATAGTTTAAAAAAAAAAAGTATTTATTTATTTATTTTGAGCGTTGATCCAGTCCATACTCCACACCAGTAGGTGGCGGCAATGCACCTTTCAGTTGTTTGCCAACCGCCAAAAAAGAAACCAAGAAGAAGAAGAAGAAGGAGGAGGGAGGAGGAGCTGCAGAAGGACGTTTCTCCTGCAGTGTGGGCTGCATAAAGGTGCGGCAGACAGCAAATAATTTAAAATATTTCATTTTAAATCAAATTACATGTTGAATGTGCGGCCCATTCATCAGTTAGCAAATTGTGTAAGGCCAAAATGGTTCAGAAAAAAGCTGAAACACAGCAATGAAGGCTACTTATGGGACAGATCTTGGCAGGCCGCAGACTGATGAAGTTTTCTGGATGGAAGACAAAATATTTCTCCCTTAAAGAAACTAGTCCAGATGAAACAATTTAACCTTTTTTGTGTAGAACACAAAGTAATATAAAAATGATTGGGTAGAATATTAAAACAAATTCATTGTATTTTCTAAAAATTAAATGAAGAGAAAAAAACAGGAGTTGTACATGAGTGGGAGTGATTCTGACTGGGAGCAGGAGTCATGTTACCAGGAGTGGGACAGAACAGGAATTATTTTTTTTACTCTGTCTGGATCAGCATTGGGACAGGACAGGATATTTTTTGTGGGATCAGGACAGGACAGTGTCAAGTTAGGTGGACAAAAACAGGTGTTGAGGTCAGACTGCACATGTCTGGTGGAGGTGGACATTTGAAATCAAGCAGTCTTACTGAATGAATGTTCAATAAAATAAGTTTTATGGGTGTGTTGATTAAAATAAAGATTGTATTTATGTCTGTCTGTCAAGGTACCGAAACAATCAAATGTTATTATGTATATTTTTTGCAATCAAAAGTTCCTTTATAATATATTTTGTGATCGAAGAAGTATTCATTAAGTGATTGTAAAAGTTAGATCTGGATTTCACTTTTACTTGTTAAGTCAAGTGATTTTAGAACAGGGGTCACCAACGCTGTGCCCGTGGGCACCTGGTCGCCCGCAGGGACCACATGAGGTGCCTGCGGGGCATGTTCTAACAATAGCACTCATCAAGGAGCACCACATAAAAATGGTCATTGATTATGTTTTTAAATTCAAGAAATAACATTTGTAACGATGTATATTTGAAATGAAAATTATTAATAAAATTTTAAAAAAGAAATAGTTTTATGTAAACAGTTTAGCAATCTTGCCTGGAGTCAAAGTTCAGAATCAGACCACTCCACATTTCTGCAGCTACAAGCTAGTTTTACCTCCCAGAGGGGAAAATGGCAGAAAAACTTAAGAAAACACATCTGCCCAGTGACTGGGAGGAAAAGGTATTTCACAGTGTTGAAAGACAAGTATGTCTGTGTCTCATTATTGGCTGTGGTGACAGCAAAACACAATGAGGAGCAACACTTTGCCAGCTAACATGCTAGCTTCAATGCTAACTACTACCCCTAGTGGTTCACAACAGGCAGAAGAATGTATTGTACTGCATTGTATAGTTTATTAATTTCATATTAAAAACAATGACAATTAAAAAAAAAGAAAAATTAAACAAAACAAAATGAAAGGAAGCAGAAGAAGAAAACATTTCTTATTATCTTCTCCTTATCAAACAATCAATTCAAACTATCAATTCAAACAAATATACTTATTTGTAATACAAAATAATACAGTCTGATCAGAGATATACAGTCACATTAAAATATCTAATATAATTTGTTAAATTAGAATCAACTTAAATGTAACTCTTCAACAAAATAGTTTTAATCATTTTCTTAAATATTAGTATGGACTTAACGTTTTTTACATTGTCCTCTAGTCCATTCCAAAGATCAATTCCTCTTATTGTAGTAGACCTACCCTTTAAACTGGTTCTAAACTTAGGTTTAACAAACATTTCCATTCCCTTTAAATTATAGCAACTAATCCTTTTCACAAAATAGGTTTGAATGGTAGTGAGGAAGTATGAGCCTTATACATAAGTAAAAGAATATTATTATCAACCAAGTCATAAAACTTGAGTGATTTCAACTGACAAAATAAAGTATTGGAAGGATGACAATAAGATTTCCTCATTATAATTCTTACAGCTCTTTTTTGCAAAATAAAAATAGGCTTAGTTGTTGTCCTACATGCTGTACCCCAAACATTTACACAATAAATTAAATGCGGAACTATAATCGTGTTATAAAGCAAGTGTAAAGCAGTATTATTTAACAAATCCCTTGCTCTATACAATACTGAAATTGATTTAGATATTTTAGTTTTAACAACAGACATACAGTATGCTGTTTCCAAGATAATCTGTCATCAATAATTACACCCAGAAACTTAACCTCATTCACTCTACATATTTTAATACCATCAATTTCAAAAGAAAAATCCAAAGTTTTTTTTTTTACTAAATATCATAAAATTGGTTTTCTCAATATTCAATGATAACTTATTTCGTTTAAACCAAATTTGTATCTTTTGGAACTCATTTTTTACCATCACAAACATATTTTCCAAGTCTTCACCCAAACAAAAGAAAGTGGTGTCATCAGCAAATAAAACACATTTGAGGATATCAGACACTTTAATTAAATCATTCATATATAAAATAAACAACTTTGGTCCAAGGACTGAACCTTGTGGTACTTCACATGAAGTTCTGAGTAACTTAGAGCGTACATTATCCATCCATCCATCCATCCATCCATTTTCTTCCGCTTATCCGGGGTCGGGTCGCGGGGGTAGCAGCCTAAGTAGGGAGGCCCAGACTTCCCTCTCCCCAGCCACTTGGAGCAGCTCCTCTGGGGGAATCCCAAGGCGTTCCCAGGCCAGCCGAGAAACATAGTCCCTCCAGCGTATCCTGGGTCTTCCTCTGGGTCTCCTCCCGGTGGGACATGCCCGGAACACCTCACCAGGGAGGCGTCCAGGAGGCATCCTAACCAGATGCCCGAGCCACCTCAACTGGCTCCTCTCGATGTGGAGAAGCAGCGGCTCTACTCCGAGTCCCTCCCGGATGACTGAGCTTCTCACCCTATCTCTAAGGGAGAGTCCAGCCACCCTGCGGAGAAAACTCATTTCAGCCGCTTGTATCCGAGATCTTGTTCTTTCGGTCATAACCCAAAGCTCATGACCATAGATGAGGGTGGGAACGTAGATCGATCGGTAAATTGAGAGCTTTGCCTTTTGACTCAGCTCTCTCTTCACCACGACAGACCGGTACAGCGCCCGCTTCACTGCGGACGCTGCACCTATCCGCCTATCGATCTCACGCTCCAGTTTTCCCTCATTCGTGAACAAGATCCCGAGATACTTAAACTCCTCCACTTGGGTAAGGACCTCCTCCCCGACCCGGAGAGGGCACGCTACCCTTTTCCGGCTCAAGACCATGGCCTCGGATTTGGAGGAACTGATCCTCATCCCGGCCGCATCACATTCAGCTGCAAACCGCTCCAGCGAAAGCTGTAGATCACGAGCTGATGAAGCCAATAGGACCACATCATCTGCAAAAAACAGAGAAGCGATTCTAAGGCCACCAAAACGGATCCTCTCAACACCTTGGCTGCGCCTAGAAATTCTGTCCATAAAAGTTATAAACAGAATCGGTGACAAAGGGCAACCTTGGCGGAGTCCAACTCTCACCGGAAACGAGCCTGACTTACTGCCAGCGATGCGGACCAAGCTCTGACACCGGTCGTACAGGGACCTAACAGCCCATATCAAAGGGCCTGGTACCCCATACTCCCGGAGTACCCGCCACAGAACCCCCCGAGGGACGCGGTCGAATGCCTTTTCCAAGTCTACAAAGCACATGTAAACTGGTTGGGCAAACTCCCACGCACCCTCCAGGACCCTGTTGAGGGTGTAGAGCTGGTCTAGTGTTCCACGACCAGGACGAAAACCACACTGCTCCTCCTGAATCCGAGGTTCGACTATCCGACGGACCCTCCTCTCCAGAACCCCTGAATAGACCTTACCAGGGAGGCTTAAGAGTGTGATCCCTCTATAGTTGGAACACACCCTACGGTCCCCCTTTTTGAATAGGGGAACCACCACCCCAGTCTGCCAATCCAAGGGAACTGCCCCCGATGTCCACGCGATATTGCAGAGTCGCGTAAGCCAACACAACCCCACAACATCCAGAGCCCTAAGGAACTCAGGACGAATCTCATCCACCCCCGGAGCCTTGCCACCGCGGAGCTTTTTAACCACCTTGGCGACCTCAGCACCAGAGATTGGAGAGCCCGACCCAAAGTCCCCAGGCTCCGCTTCCTCAGTGGAAGACGTGCCAGTAGGATTGAGGAGGTCTTCGAAGTATTCCGCCCACCGACTCACAACATCCCGAGTTGAGGTCAACAGCACGCCATCCCCACCATAAATGGTGTTGGTCGCGTACCGCTTTCCCCCCCTGAGACGCCGGATGGTGGACCAGAATCGCCTCGAAGCCGTACGGAAGTCATTCTCCATGGCCTCTCCGAACTCCTCCCACGCCCGAGTTTTTGCCTCAGCAACCACCCGAGCCGCATGCCGCTTGGACTGCCGGTACCTATCTGCTGCTTCCGGGGTCCCACAGGCCAAAAAGGCCCAATAGGACTCCTTCTTCAGCTTGACAGCATCCCTCACCGCCGGTGTCCACCACCGGGTTCGAGGGTTGCCACCACGACAGGCACCAACAACCTTGCGGCCACAACTCCGATAAGCTGCCTCGACAATAGAGGCGCGAAACATGGCCCACTCGGGCTCAATGTCCCCCGCCTCCCTCGGAACGTGTTCAAAGCTCTCCCGGAGGTGGGAGTTAAAGCTCCGTCTTACGGGAGACTCTGCCAGACGTTCCCAGCAGACCCTCACAATACGTTTGGGTCTGCCAGGTCTGACCGGCATCCTCCCCCACCATCGGAGCCAACTCACCACCAGGTAGTGGTCAGTGGACAGCTCCGCCCCTCTCTTCACCCGAGTGTCCAGGACATGCGGCCGCAGATCAGATGAGACGACAACAAAGTCGATCATTGAACTACGACCTAGGGTGTCCTGGTGCCAAGAGCACATATGGACACCCTTATGCCTGAACATGGTGTTCGTTATGGACAATCCATGACGAGCACAGAAGTCCAACAACAGAACACCACTCGGGTTCAGATCAGGGGGGCCGTTCCTCCCAACCACACCCCTCCAGGTCTCACTGTCATTGCCCACGTGAGCGTTGAAGTCCCCCAGCAGAACAAGGGAGTCCCCAGGAGGCGCACCCTCCAATACCCCCTCCAAGGACTCCAAAAAGGGTGGGTAATCTGCGCTGCCGTTTGGCGCATAGGCACAAACAACAGTCAGAGCCCGTCCCCCCACACGTAGGCGAAGGGAGGCTACCCTCTCGTTCACCGGGGTGAACCCCAACGTACAGGCACCAAGATGGGGGGCAACAAGTATGCCCACTCCTGCTCGGCGCCTCTCACCAGGGGCAACTCCAGAGTGGAAGAGTGTCCAACCCCTCTCAAGGAAACTGGTTCCAGAGCCAGAGCCATGCGTTGAGGTGAGTCCGACTATTTCTAGCCGGAACCTCTCAACCTCACACACTAGCTCAGGCTCCTTCCCCACCAGAGAGGTGACATTCCATGTCCCAATGGCCAGCTTCTGTAGCCGAGGATCAGACCGCCAGGGTCCCCGCCCTCGGCCACCACCCATTCCACAATGCACCCGACCCCTTTGGCCCCTCCCACAGGTGGTGAGCCCATGGGAAGGGGGACCCACGTCTCCTCTTCGGGCTGTGCCCGGCCGAGCTCCATGGGTGAAAGCCCGGCCACCAGGCGCTCGCCAACGTGCCCCTCCTCCGGGCCTGGCTCCAGAGTGGGGCCCCGGTGACCCGCGTCCGGGCGAGGGAACATTGTTTCCATTTATATTATTCATCATAAGGGGTCTTGTGGGCTGCGCTTTGTCTCGTCCCTCACCTAGGACCTGTCTGCCTTGGGTGACCCTACTAGGGGCATAAAGCCCCTGACAGCATAGCTCCTAGGATCATTGGGACACTCAAACCCCTCCACCACGGTAAGGTGGCAGCCCAGGGAGTACATCGTACATTATCCATCTGAACAAATTGTTTTCTATCTGTCAGATAACTACTGATCCATTGCAATGCAGGTCCTCTGATACCATATTGATTTAATTTAGCAATTAATATGGTGTGATCAATAGTATCAAAAGCCTTCTTTAAATCCACAAATAAACTTATACAATGTTTTTTTTATCAACTGCTGTTGTAACTTGTTCCATCAAAGCCAAGGATGTAGAATTATTTGATCTGAAACCATATTGACTATTGCTCAAAATATTTTGTTTGTCAAGGAATCTATCTAGTCTATTCACAAACAATCTTTCAAGAATTTTTGAAAATTGTAGCAAAAGAGATATAGGTCTATAATTACTATATATACACTTATCACCATTTTTAAATAGAAGAATTACTTTAGCAGTTTTCATTCTGTCAGGAAAAATGCCTTTTAAAAATGACAAATTACAAATATATGTAAATGGCAAAATGACACGATTTATTATTTCCTTTACTACCACCATATCCAAAAAATAAATAAACTGAGACACACTCTTAAAAAAAAGTCAGCTAACAAATATATTTTTTTAGCTCTTTATCCTGCTAAAATTAAGGTCTGTTCGCTGCTACTGCATGTCTGGTGCTGCGCGTGCACGTTTGGTTTCATCAGACGTACTGGTAGCTAGCGAAACAAATTTTTTAATCCGGCTCATTTCACAATTACATTCATTTATTAAGGAAAAGTTCAACTCAGACACATATTTCCTATAATTTTTATCAAACAAATAATGACGCGTTACGTCGGCGGTGACGTAGGTGCGACCTATATTCCGGTGTGACCTGTTTATGGATTTTTCCAATTTAATGATAATAATTGGACAATGTGACCTATACTCGGGTGCGACCAGGGCTTAAAGTGAAAAAAAAAATCCTGAGCCTGAAACTTTTTTGTGTTGTTGATAAAATAAAATTGTAACATTTTGCCAACGTTTATTAAAAATGCTCTCTGAAAAGTGCAAATAACTGTTTTTAAACAATTCAGCATCAAGTAACAATGACTTGCATGAGGTTTCAATTTATCTGAACTTAATGTAAAATATGTGCCCCAGAGAACTGCCCTGCAGCAAAAAGACTCAAAAAGACTCAACGCCACATTGATCAGACACATTTCAGTCAATTCATCTGCAATAAATTTAGAATAATCAATATCACAATCTAAAAGGAAGTTCCACAGAGCTGGTTTTAGGACTCCCAGCATTCAAAATAACGTTCACAGTTAGAGCTGGAGTCATCTCCAGCATCAACACACAGATGTTCTGTGCAGTGAAAAAGTTTCATGTGAACACAGACTGTTAAAACTCCAATGAAAATGTCTTACCAGCATTGGCATCAGAAGCATTTGTAAGGGGTGGGGGCACGCACACTGGTGGGGGGTCTGGGAGTCCTCCCCCAGAAAATTTGGAATAAAGTAGATGCTATTTCCTGTATTCTGGTGTATTTTAAAGGGTTAAACATCCATGTTTACCTACATAAGTAACTTGGATTCAATAACTAGAGAGCAACAAGAAGTAGCCTCCCAGCTGAATGCATGCAGCTCAAAAACCTGTTTTATTTAACTACAGACTTTATCATCTTATTTGAATTAGACAGTTTTAACCCTTTAACTTTATTTATTCATGTTCCTCAGAGGGAAAATCAACCTTCTTAATTAAACTGTCACCCTTGCTCTCACTGACTATCGTGCACTTAACTCTGTTCAACTTCTGTGTCGTTTTCTTATTTTTCCTGCAGAAATAACTTGGAACCTCTGTCAGAAAGGAGGGGGGTTGTTTGTGTTCAGCAGAGTGTGTGTGTGGGTGTGTTTGTGTGTGTGTGGGGGGGGGGTGCTTTGATTCGTTGCAGACGGAGTGCAGCCAAACAGAGTTTTATTTAGAACTGGGAAGAGCTGTAGTGAGGCTGCAGCTCACGCTTCAAAAAGAACACGCGCACACACATGAACGGACTCCACGCTCTCTCTCACCGCAGTAAAGTGAGCCTCTCTCCGCTAGCTGCCCAACCGCTATTCTTCGTCTCTCTTTTTCAGGTCGCTCATTTGACCCACGTACCTTGCGCTCCGATTCGCTCGAAAGGGAGGACACATCAGTCAGTCAGAGGAGGCGCCGGACACATGAGGAGGAAAAATGACCTCCTTTTACGGATGAAGCAGCGCGCCACTTGTTTCTAAAACTATTTTTTGTCCCGGTCGGTGTGACGACCTCTGCATTGATTTGACTGTGAAGCCGCATACACACGCTAAGACCCGCCTTCCTGTTTGTAATTGGTCAAAACAATGTGAGCTTCAATGTGATTGGATGTAATCGCTGTCCATCAATCAAAAATTGAGGTGGACCATTTGGTCAAAAGCCGGAAATCCAGCCCCCGGCCGGAGGTCTTTAAGCCCTGGGTGCGACCTATAGTTCGAAAAATACAGTGGGTGGATGTGTTAAAGAAGCCTTAGATGGCTATTTTCTGATTGGCTCTGAAGATTCCTACATGGCAGCATGGAATATGCTCAATGAACGTTATGGAGAGCCTTTTGTCATTGCTAAGGCCTTCAGGGACAAGCTGCATACATGGCCAAAGCTCCAAGGTAAAGACAGTGCAGAATTAAGAAAGTTTGTGGATTTCTTACAAAGCTGCCAATCTGCAATGGCTACCAATGATAATCTGAACATCCTCAATGATGGAATAGAGAATCAAAGACTTGCTGCTAAACTGCCAGACTGGTTAAGCAACAGATGGAACCGGAAGGCTACAGAGTACCAGCTGGAGCACAGACAGTTCCCACCTTTCAGTTACCGTATTTGTCGGCGTTTAACACGCTCCTGTGTATAACACGCTTTGTCCAATTATTGTCAATAAATTGGAAAAATCCATAAATAACACGCTTCGGCCTATAACACGCATCTATTATGCGTCACTGCTATGCAACGCGTCAACGCCTCATTTGCCCTGCTGAAAATGGCGGCCACAGAAGCGAGCGAGCACGAAGGACTTTACAAGATAACACGGTAAAAACAATTATTTCTTTGCTGAGAAAAAATATATTTCTTAGCTGACATTATAGCACAAGGGTTCCTGAGCTTAACCGTTCCTTAATCAATTCACGAAATGGTCAAATCTGCTAGATTTAAATTGTTTCGGTTTGACTTCTTCCAAAACAGTCTCGGGCGCTACGAAAATAAATGATAAATAAATCGAATTTTATCTCAAATGCCTTCTACAGATCAACAGCTTGTAAATTAAACCCATATAATTACACTCTGTAAACCTAAAAAATATCTGTCGAGTGTTAAGAGCTGTTTATCTAAACAGTAAGTACCGGTATCTTTTCACGTTAGCCAACTGCTAACAGATAAAAGAGCGATTTTTTTATAGCTCTAAATACAAACTGTTAACTGCAGAAGCTAAATGACCACCAAATAAGTACGCTCTGTAAGTTTCAAGAAAATCCGCGGTGTGGTTTATGAGTTATCCTGCTAAAAAAAAAAAACGGTTAACCTCACAGCTAATGGCAGCTACCTCCAGAGCAGGAGGCCGGGCAGCGACAGAGCAGGCTGTCTAAATAGTGGTCACTTCTCCAAGAACTGTACCAATCGGATGACATGCAACACATGTTCAAGACAACATCCCACATGTCTACATGAAGAAAGACAAAAACACAAGACGAAGAGAGAACACCCTAACGAACAAGAAGCAGCTGAACGGAAGGAAACTCAGCAACAGGTAACACAGTCACAAGACACAGTTAACGAAAGTATGTCCAACAGAGTGACTCATGAAAGTAGAAACACACAGACATCTGCAATAGTACCTATCTATGTATCCATACAAAATGAGCCCAGCAAAGAAATACTTACCTACGCTAGGGCTGGGCCATATCATATCGTCCACGATAATACCGGTAAAAACAGCTTGCCCGGGCAAAAAAATGATATCATGATATGCTAATTTCATTACGTAATACGTCAGAATGCCCCGCCCCCTTAACAACAGAGCGCTTAAACCAGTGGTCCCCAAACTACGGCCCGCGGGCCGCATCCGGCCCGCCCCCACATTTGGTCCGGCCCCCAGAACAATAGTAAAAAAAAAAAAAAAAAAATTTTTTTTTTTTTTTTTTTTACAAATGAATACATGTACAGTACTGTACGGTCACCAAGTACTTAGCATATCCTAACACAGTTTTTAAAGATGAAGGAGTAAGTTGAATTGTCTCCCTTTCACATAAATATTATTTTCACACAGAGTGGGAGGAGGAGTATTTTTTTGTTTATTCTAATTCAAAGTCTATTTGCCTCATCTGTAATTCGAGTATCACCTGGCGTGGATGGAGAGTTCTGGAGTCTGCTCTCAGAAGAAAAGTATCCTTACATCCGAAGATGTCTCTCAGTGTCAGAAGTGCCACTAAGGTAGAGACACATTTATTTTATACAGCTTGCACCAGATGACACCATCCTGCTGCACAGAGCAGCTGCCTAGTTTTGATATTTAGGTTTTATTGAGGTTTGAAATAGTTGTTGGAGATTTGTAAATCTGCACCTTTGTAAGTCACTTTTTGTAAATAGTTAGTGTAAATGAGGGAGTTTTATATTGTTCAGTTCATTGTTTATTCGTTTCTTTAAAAAATATGGTGTGCTTTTCAAATATTGCGTCATTTTACTTTGATAAAATACTTTAATTAAATAAAACTAGCAACACATTACGTTCTGTTTTATTTACTTTAAAGAAGTGAGGAGTAGGGAGATGAAAAATTTTGTTTTTTGATACTGAGACTGGACGAGTAGCTCTCGGCAAACTGCCGACTTCAAAAGTAACTCTTGGTTCAAAAAAGGTTGGGCACCCCTGATTTAGGCACTCCTGCAATTGTCACATTTCCTGTTAAAAACTGACTCCGGCCCCCCACCAGCGAAGGGAAAAGTTATGTGGCCCTCACAGGAAAAAGTTTGGGGACCACTGGCTTAAACTGACAAAACAGAACTGCGTACCTCCCTCCACCAGTCTGCGTGCAATATTTGCTGGCTAAAATGCTAAAAAAAAAACAACAACACAAGGACCCTTCTCCCTTCTCCTCCATTCTCCCTCTCTAGCCGTTTTCGCATTGGCCGGCCCTCCCCGGCTCTCCCAGCTTCTAACCCGGGTTCGGCGTCTTCGCATTTACCTTTTCCGCCCGGGATCCACCCTTGTTCTGGAACCATCTTCACCGTGGTTCTTATCGGGCCGAGCCCGACAGGGCTAGTTTCAGCTCTCATTTGATTCGTTGTTTGCAGCAGGGGCGGGACTCATTCAAACAACCTCAGCGCGAGGGTTGAATTTCATTCAAATTTAACTACAGAAACGAGAAACCCCTAAAACAATTGTTAGCTGAATTAGTGTTTCTGCGTTTAATTTTTGTTAATAACTGATCACAAATCAGCTTATGTTACAACGTAAATAACACGAAGCGCACACCCATTTCCGCCTTTCAGCGCGACCTGAATGTCATTAAACAGCATTAAACAATAACTAATATTGTCTAACTGTTGCGCGCAGCCAGGGTTTTAAAATATAACGAATAATCTCTAACTTTTACGTGCAGCTAAAATGTCAGGAGGAGTGATTGCTATATGAGCAAGTTGGACACCTGAAAATTCAGTCCGGAGTATAGCTCAAAGCGTAAAGCACTGCTCTTTTGACCGGGAGAAGTGGGTTCGCTTCCAGCCTGTGACAAAGTTATTTTACTTTTTTTTTCTCTTTATTCACATTTTCTTTTAAATAAAAAGGAGTTTGTTAACCAAACAAACTCCTTTTTATTTAAAAGAAAATGTGAATAAAGAAAAAAAAAGTAAAATAACTTTGTCCCAGGCGGGAAGCGAACCCACTTCTCCCGGTCAAAAGAGCAGTGCTTTACGCTTTGAGCTATACTCCGGACTGAATTTTCAGGTGTCCAACTTGCTCATATAGCAATCACTCCTCCTGACATTTTAGCTGCACGTAAAAGTTAGAGATTATTCGTTATATTTTAAAACCCTGGCTGCGCGCAACAGTTAGACAATATTAGTTATTGTTTAATGCTGTTTAATGACATTCAGGTCGCGCTGAAAGGCGGAAATGGGTGTGCGCTTCGTGTTATTTACGTTGTAACATAAGCTGATTTGTGATCAGTTATTAACAAAAATTAAACGCAGAAACACTAATATATATATATCCAGCTAACAATTTTTTTTTTGCCGAGTCTCCTCTCTTAAAACACGAACACTCCACCCACGTGAAGAGACCACCCCACCCACTTCCAGAGAACTGCCCACCCACTTCAAGGCGGCTTTGCGGCAAATGCGTAATGAACGCGGGTGGCCCAGAGACACCCAGGGGAGCCCCGGGCCACTGAGGGCTGGCCAATGCGAAAACGGCTTCTGTGCCTGCGCGCAGCTCTCGAGCTCAAATGTCTCCCCCTCCCCCGCTCCCCCCGCTCCGACCCGCTCTGCAGCCGCTGCGTGCTGCCGGTTGCAGCCTTGCTGTTATCTCAAACACGCGCAGCTCAGCTGTCTAGGTTCCACAGTCGGTTCACGGCAGTTCAGTTAAAAAAATGAATCAGAGAAATGACACGTTCCTGCAGGAACAGAGGAAGCTGAAACACTAACGAGCTTGAAGCTGCACGCCTTTCAGCCCTACCCTGACTTTTGTGTGTGGGAGCAAGTGGCTCCTCTTTGAAGTTAGTGTAGCCCAGTGCTTCTCAATTATTTTCTGTTAAGCCCCCCCCAGGAAGAAGAATCCGGTCCGCGCCCCCCTACTCTCCGCTGCGACTATAAATACGGTGGCTGTAATAACCTCGCACATACCAAAAGAGGGTTAAAAAGAAAAAGGTTTATTATACGTCCACTGTAGTATAATTTGTATATAAAATTGTGATTCTCAATTCAAGTCCTCAGGCCTCCCTGCTCTGAATGTTTTAGATGTGCCTATTCCAGAACAGATGATCCACATGATTGCATGACCTCTTCTGCAGCCACCAAGTCCTGCAGAAGCAGGTGTGCAGAGGTAAAGTGGCATATGCAATAAGGCTAGTAAAAAGAATATATATATCAGCAGTAGTGTAGATATAAAAAGTTGTGTAAAAGTAGTGCAATTTGTCCTCATTACTCACAACTTCTTCTTGGACCTGCTCCCCCAGGTGGGACAGGTGCCTGGAAGAGGACCAGACTTAGCTTTTTTAGGTTTTTCTACCTGGATTATTGAGCATGCATCAGGGAGTCCCTGGAAAAGTTCAGAGTTCAGTCACACACTTCTACTGGAGGTGATGTGGTGGATTTCCCTGAAGAACACAAAGAGGTAAAAAAGAAAGAGTTAATAAGATTATAACTTTAAATTAAAAAATTATATAGATGATAATATTAATAAGACAACAATACCTCTTCTTGAACGTTTGTTATGAGGTGGTTAAATCGCTCGGTCATCATCATCATCAGAGCTCCAGGGCTTGTTGACATCAGTTTTATTTTTTTCATAAAGTGATGAACTTTTTCACTTTCGGTTCTGGAGCGGAGCTTCAAAACAGTCTGAAGTGTTGACATGATGGATGTTGTGGCGGAGCTCACGAACTTTAAAGCCTGCACATCAACCCAGAGCTTTAAAAACTTCTACAGCTGCGACTGTGATCTGGAGCGTTCTGATTTACCTCATGGAAGTTTAAATGCTGCTGTTAGCGGTGTTGCAACAAGCTGCTTTTCTTGCTTTTAGAAGAGACGTTCACATGAGGATGAAGTTGTTGTGTTGAAAAGAAAAAACGTGTTGCAGCTGCAGATCTAATCTCGTGGCGAAGCGCACTGCTCCTCTGCACGTTCGCACCAGTCTGCGTGAAACAACGTCCTGAAACAACAGCTTTGGACTTGCGCTCGTCTTTTTAAACAAGGAAGCCATAACTTTCCCAAACAAGACAACGCAGCGAGAAGCTAATGCTACGTGTGCTACAGATAATAGCGCCGTGCTGAAACACGCCTAGGAATTTTAGTTCCGCGGCGCAATAAGAAAATTCAAAACTGGGTCACAAGAGCCCGGCCCCCCCCTGGCATCACACTGCACCCCCCCCAGGGGGGCGCGCCCCACTATTTGAGAAACGCTGGTGTAGCCGGACGGGTATTGATAAAAATAGGGAACTTTAGTTTAAAAAAATAATAATAATCTATTTTTAATAAAAGAAGTGAATTTGGTTAAAAACTTTACTAAAAGTTACCCTTAAGGCACATAGACCCGTTGCAGATGAGGCATGAGACAAGTTCACACAGACACCAATAAATTGCACAGTAGTTTAATTAAATAAAATCCTAAGTTTAAAATATTTACAGTTTAAAAAGGCTAAAATCCTAAATTTAAAATATTTACAGTTTAAAAAGGCAGTTAAAGCTCAATTCAGAATAAAAGTGCAATACAGTAATATGTTAAAAGGGAAAAACCCACACACAGTCTCTCTCAGTAGTCCAGAGTCCGCCCTGGTGAGATCCGTTGCTCCCAAAGAGACGCCACTCAAACCGACGCCTGTATGAGTGGTTGAGCTGGCATCAGTCGGCTCAGCTCGGCCCGCAGGACGCGTGACGTAGCCCACGCCACGCCGTCCAGACAGCGGGCGCCAAACAGTCCCAGGACCAGCCGGCAGGCGAGGGACGACCCGGATGGGGGCAGAACCAGTCGGGACAATCCAGACCACAGTAGACACGGCCACGAACAAAACAGGAGGCAGACTGTCGCCAAGGACAAACAGCAGCAGCTACCAAACATAAATATTAATTAAAATCTGAATTTGTAAGACACAGAAAAACTGGCGCTTCACTACTCACCGTGTTCCACCTCAACAGCAGAGGGAAACTGGAAACTCGTACATGTCGCGAGAACAATGGATCATCGCAACCCTGCACCTCAACGCTAGCGCGACACAGCCAGCACGGATGCCGCGTGTCAATCAATGAGGACTTGCCCCTTTTTATACCGGAAGCAGCCCCAGACCCACCAATCACATCTCTGCATGTGTGGTGCATTCAATGACCGCAGGTCATCCTGCTACATTAGGACCAACTTTTGATTTTGAATGAAACTTGTGTGAAAGTACCCCTCCTTTTGCTAAAGTTAAATTTTATTTTAAACTAACCAATTAAATTGTTACTTTTACTCAACCTTGTTCCATCTGGGTTTTTAATGTTACTTCCGCTTCTCCTGGCTGAGCCGGGTCGTAACACAATCTAATCTAAATACTGTAACAGATCATTTTTATTTTTTTTATTTTTATACTTGGGAGACTGAATACTTTACTAAAAAAAGTAATTTCAGTAAAATTACCCCTTGTTTTTTAAAATTTTATATAATACTGCAAAGCAACATGTCAAGTTAAATTTGTCAAATAAATACTTTTTTTTTTTTGGTTATATCACAAATTTATCGTTATCGTGATAATGCTCTGAAATATCACGATATAATTTTTGAGCCATATCGCCCACCCCTAACCTACGCTCTACTGGACATACAGAGTGATTCGTCCTTTATTCTCGATGAGGTAGCGAACAATCTGGACACAGCCAAAACCCAAGTTAAACTCAAATTGTCTACAATGTCATCCAAGAAAACAACTGTACCATGTACAAAACTTGAAGCTCTGCAAATAAGAGGATTGTTTTCCGAAAAGAAACTCACTGTGCCAGTTGCCTACACACGTGATTTTATACCTGCCAATCGTAGCCATATTCCTACTCCAGACACGGCAAGGTCATGGCCACATTTGGAGCATCTCACTGGACACATTGCTCCACCATTGGACTGTGAGATAGGACTCCTACTAGGCTACAACTGCACACAAGCCTTAATGCCCAGAGAAGTCATATGTGGTGAAGGAAGCCAGCCTTATGCCCAGAAAACAGATTTGGGCTGGAGCATCATAAGTTACTGTGACTCATGTGACGCAGGCAGCGATGTAATTGGAGTAAGTCATTGCATCACTGTAAAGCAAGTAATACCAGAGACTGAGCCAACCACAAAGCTAAAAAATAAAGTTCATTATATCTGCAAGTAGGGCTGGGCGATATGGAAAAAATCATATATCACGATATAGACTTTTTTATATTACGATAACGATATATATCACGATATAAAAAAAAAACTTTGGTCCAAATTTTTCCTGTACACACACACACACACACACACACACACACATCGTGTTGTAAATATACAACACGATGTGTGTGTGTGTGTGTGTGTGTGTGTGTACAGGAAAAATTTGGACCAAAGTTTTTTTTATATTTTTTATTTTATTTTACTACAGATACAGTTACAATTATAAGAATGTGAACAAAAAGAACAAGGAAATTTGGACCAAAGTAGAAACTTTGGTCCAACTTTGGACCTACTTTGGTCCAAATTTTTCCTGCAGGTGGCGGTAAAACAACGGCTGCTAATAAAACCCACGAAGAAGAAATCCGCTCTGACTGGAATCTGGAGTAAACAAGGCAAAGAAACAGAAAAGAGAAAACGTTGCGTTTGATTCCGGTTCTGTTGTGTCTCTGGTCTGTTTTGTATTGGTTAACTGGACCCGAGTTCGGACTCGGTTGGACTTCGTGTCCTCTGGACCCATTTTGTCTCAGAGTTTCAGCGGAGCGAAATAATGGAAGCTAACAAGGTGAGCTTCCCCCTCTTTTTGGTAAAAGTTCTTCTTCTTGGGCTGCCTGCGCAGCTGTTTCTCCATGTTGTGACACCCATAGATATCTGGTGACACCGGCTTCATGCCGGCTGCGTCTCTGTTGAACTCGAGTTTAACAACGTAAAGCATGTGTCGCAAACCCGCGCGTGCGTCAAACATAAAGCAGCGCCGTCATCTCGCAAAACCACAATATGAAGCTTCTTTGCGACCGTTATTTTTTTATTCTTATTTATCACGATAGAGACGATAGAAGGAAAGTAGCACAATAGACACGTTTCTATCGTCCCCACGATATATATCCTCATATCGCACAGCCCTATCTGCAAGACACAAATAAAAGAACAGGTCCAGAGGTAATCAAAGCACTTGAATCAGATTTTATAGAGAGCAGTGGAAGAGACAAGCATTTCACAAGAAGATGTCTGCTTCATAAGAAAGCTGTTTCACTGATGCTTTTCTTTTTCTGTTCGGGTTGAAGCGGCTGCTTCAGTTTCAACCCGGACCGAAAAAGCTGCGACACAAAAACGTAAGTGCGTGGTGACGTGTTACGCAGTGCTCGACTCAGGCGTTAGCGGTAGCAGGCTAAGCTAATCTCCAAAGCGCGTTAAGTTTTTGCTTCAAAATGAGTGCCCATGACCAGAAGAATGTGACTGAACAAAGTTTCACAAGCAAAGAGAAAGAGATGACATCACTGATGAGGGAGGAAAGACATTTGTCGGTGTGGAGGTAGTTTGGCTCTGTTAAACTGCAGGTATCTTCTGTTGCGAGTCCTACTCGGTCTCTTTATGCTGCAAAACGTGACAGAGTCATTCTAACTAGCGGTGGGAACATCTAACTTGTTTCATCTGAAGAGTTTCCACTCGATAGAATATGAATAGTCAGAAGATAAAGAACAATAAAGTTTGAGCCAACGTGTCCCTGAAACTACGACGTCCTGAAACAACCCCCACAGCGCTGCACGTTTTGTTTTGTAATTCATTTATTCAAAATAAAACAAATTCATCAGAAAGAAAAAAAAACACTGAATGAAAAGGTGCAGAAAGAAGAAAATAGTCTTATAATATCTGCCCCTTCTTTAAAAAAATAAAAAATAACTACAAACAAACAACAACCTTCACTTGAACAATCTCAAACTGAAAACAAAACAACTTCAGGTATCCTTCACCTGCACTATACCTTCCCAACAACATTAATCATCTTTTAAAACACAAATAGTTTTATAAATATTTATGGTGATATCAAGTCAATTCCACAATCCTGTTTCCTGATTTACAACTCAGCTCCTTCAGACTGCAGTAGTTCTAAATGGAGGTTTTACAAACATTTACATTCTCTTCAGGTTATAATGACTCTCTTTTTTAAACAAATTTTAATTGAATATTTGGGAGTAATATTTTTATGAGTTTTATACATAACTTGTAAAATACTATTGTGATGATTGAATGAATTATGTTTGTCCACTAGATGGCAAGCATGAGTTTATGTGAATGCATAAATGTAAAGAAAAGAACAACAGAAGTAGATAGTTGATGAGAGACACCTGTGAGCAACCTGTGTGAGCAGCTTCACAAAAGATACTTTAATAAAAGTGTCTGGAAGATACACGACGTCTGGTTAATTTCAAACACAAATATAACATGGTGTCAGGAGCATACCTGCAAACTCAGAAGGGATTAAAAAAGGTGACAAACGTTGCGCAGGTATGCAAGAGTGAAGTGAGTGGCAGCCATGGACCTGAAACCACCGGAGAGCTTGAAGCTGACGGGAAACGTGGATGAAAATTGGCGTGCCTTCAAACAACGTTTTCAACTACTGTATATGTTGCTGCAATGGGTTTGGAGACAAAGCCGGATGCAAGAAAGGTAGCAATGTTGCTGACCATAGCAGGAGCACAGGCTTTGGATATCTACAACACTTTTGTGTTTGATGAAGCAGAAGACAAAGAAAAGTTGGATGTTGTGCTGAGTAAATTTGATGTTCACTGTTCTCTCAAGAAGAATGAATGCTATGAGAGATACCGGTATGTGTTTCGTTCCCGAATGCAGACCCAGCATGAACCCTTTGATAACTTTCTGACAGATTTGAAGGTGAAAGCTCAGTCATGCAATTTTGGCCTGCTAAAGGACTCGATGATCAGAGACCAGATCGTCTTTGGTGTACGTGATGGGAAGCTCAGAGAGAGACTGCTGAGAGAAGTGGAACTGACCCTGGAAGCAGCAGTAAAAGATGTGTCGGGCAAGTGAACTGTCTCTGCAGCAAGTGAGGACGTTTTCTGAACTTTCAACAGGACAGACTTCACAGTTCAGTGACGGAGCTGCAGCAGTTGGAACAGTGTCCTGCCAGAGGAGGCAGCTGCAAGAGGATTGCATTATCAGCTGTAAGCGCTGTGGGTCACGGCATAAAGTGAGACAATGTCCTGCTTACGATAAGCAGTGTTTGAATTGCCGTGGAAAGAATAATTTTGCAAAACAATGCTTTATGAGGAAGAAAGAAGAGAAGAAGAGGAATCGTGTAAACTTAGTAGATGAAACTGGCTTAAGTGACACAATCTTTATTGGTGTTGTGAGTTGTGAAAATGAGTCAGAAAAAGTGCACTGCGTTGACAGAGATGATAAATGGACAATTCCTTTGCTGATCAATGGAGCCATAGTTAAGTTCAGATTGGACACAGGTGCTAAGGCTAATCTCATAAGCATGTCAAACAAATGCAAGTAAAACCTCACATAAAGGAAGTGAAGTCGAGTCTGAGAGACTATAATGGACAATCAATTGAGTGCATTGGCACATGTCAGCTGAAGGTGACAGTTAAAGGATCAAAACATCGTGTGTTCTTCTCAGTTGTAAAGGAGGAGCGTGAGTCACTTTTAGGTGACAAATCCTGTGAAGAACTTGGACTAGTGAAAAGAGTCTACCAAATAAACACTGAATTGAATGAATCCCATAGTCCTGCTGATGCAATGCTTCAGGATTATGAGGATGTCTTTCAGGGATTAGGTGCTGTACCCTGCACATACAAGATTCAGCTGAGAGAGGGTGCTCAGCCTGTTGTGCATGCTGCACGTCGCATTCCAACATCACTGAGAGAGGGGTTGAAAAAGGAGTTGGACAGAATGACCAGTTTAGGAGTCATTAAAAAAGTGGAAGATCCCACTGATTGGGTTAATTCCATAGTGATTACAAAGAAGAAGAATGGAGAATTAAGAATATGCATGGATCCAAAATATCTAAACGAGAACATCAAGCGAGAACATTATCAAATACCCACTCGAGAGAAAATTATCAGTGAGATGGCTGGAGCAAGTTATTTCACCAAGTTGGATGCAGCACAAGGGTTCTGGCAAGTAAAGCTGGATAAAAGCAGTACCAAGTATTGTACTTTTAACACATCTTTTGGAAGATATTGTTTTCTAAGACTTCCTTTTGGAATAAAATCTGCACCTGAAATATTCCATAGAGCGATGGAGCAGATCATAGAAGGCTTGGAAGGAGTGAGAGTCTACATTGATGACATCATCATCTGGAGATCAACAGCTCAAGAACACAATGACAGATTGAGACGCGTCATGGAGTGCATACGAGAAAATGGACTAAAGCTCAATAAAAATAAATGTGAGTTTGGCGTAAAAGAAATTATGTTTCTCGGAGACAAACTATCTGCCCAAGGTGTTCAGCCAGATGAAGAGAAAATAAAAGCCATCTTGAAGATGCCACAGCCTGTCGACAAAACGGGTGTCCTGCGCATCATGGGGATGATCAATTTTATAGGAAAATTCATTCCAAATTTGAGTGCCAAGATGACAAACATTCGCAGACTCTTGAATAACAATAGTCAATTCCAGTGGACTGAGGTTCATGATCAAGAGTGGAAGGAACTGAAAAACTATCTGACTACTGAACCAGTGCTCACCTTCTACGATCCTACTAAAGAAATAAAACTGTCTACAGATGCCTCAAAAGATGGACTGGGAGCAGTTCTTCTTCAAGCTGAGAATGATCAATGGAAACCAGTGGCTTATGCGTCCAGAGCCTTGACAAAAGCTGAATGCAAATATGCTCAAATAGTGAAGGAATGTTTGGGGCTGGCTTATGGACTGGAACGGTTTCATAACTATGTGTATGGTTTACCATCTTTTTTAGTTGAAACAGATCACCGGCCCTTGGTTTCTATCATCAGAAAAAAACTGAATGAAATGTCACCGAGGATTCAGAGGCTTATGATGAAGATGCAGAGGTAGGGCTGGGCGATATGGAAAAAATCATATATCACGATATGGACTTTATATCACGATAACGATATATATCACAATATATACAACACGATGTGTGTGTGTGTGTGTGTGTGTGTGTGTGTACAGGAAAAATTTGGACCAAAGTTTTTTTATTTTATTATTTTACTACAGATAGTTACAATTATAAGAATGTGAACAAAAAGAACAAGGAAATTTGGACCAAAGTAGAAACTAGATCTACCTAAGATCTACCTTAATTCAAGGAGTACGATTATGGAATGACTTAATGACAAATGTTAAGGAAGCCAAATCATTCCTTGTATTTAAGAAACTGGTAAAAAATGAATTGCTAAAAAAATATAAATGAATCTAATTTAATGTGTGATATATGTGAATTGAAAATTGACTGAGTTATTTACTTATTTTGTTATTATAGAAAATATTGTTTGAACTGTTATTAGATGAATAAGTCAGAGTCAGAGAGTCTTTATTGTCATTTGCACCGCATGTGGTACATGTGATGAAAACGAGATTATGTACACGGGGTCCCAGTTACATCCAACAACAAATGCAAGAGAAAAAAAAGAAAAAGAACAGTAATAACATCTAGAATTAACTAAGAAAAACATCAACTAGTAATACACTAAGCCCTAATGTAGTGGAAAAACATCATTATAAACAGCAGCACGAACATGAGTCTGTATGAGCAGATGGTCACAGATGAACACAGCAACAAGAAAACAGATCAGCATCAGCATGATGTGATATTTTGCAGTGATTATTCTTATTATTTATTTATTCATGAGTCTAACAGCCTCAGGGTAGAAGCTGTTCCTCAGTCTAGTGGTTCTACATTAAGGATTGGATTGGACACAATAAGGAGCAGATTTAATAAGATTTATTCTTCATCTGCTACCTTTCATTTTATTTTTTATTTTTTTTCTATTATGAATACGTTAATTGTTGTATTTCATATTATAAAATGAATAAACAAACAAACAAACAAACAAACAAACAAACAAACAAACAACTCCTTTTCTACTTTGGTCCAAATTTTTCCTGCAGGTGGCGGTAAAACAACAGCTGCTAATGAAACTCACGAAGAAGAAATCCGCTCTGAAGTTTGAGTAAACAAAGCAAGAAACAGAAAAGAGAAAACGTTGCGTTTGATTGCGGTTCTGTTGTGTCTCTGGTCTGTTTTGTATTGGTTAACTGGACCCGAGTTCGGACTCGGTTGGACTCTGGGTTCGTGTCCTCTGGACCCATTTTGTCTCAGAGTTTCAGCGGAGCGAAATAATGGAAGCTAACAAGGTGAGCTTCCCCCTCTTTTTGGTAAAAGTTATTCTTCTTGGGCTGCCTGTGCAGCTATTTTCTCCTTGTTGAGACACCGGCTTCATGCGCCTTCATGCACCGCCTTCATGCACCGGCTTCATGCGCCTGCGGCCATAGATATTATATAAATAAATCCAATGATCTACAGATCATCTCTGTACATATCTATGCCTGCGGCTCTGTTGCTCTCGAGTTTAACAACGTAAAGCATGTGTCACAAACCCGCGCGTGCGTCAAACATAAAGCAGCGCCATCATCTCGCAAAACCCCATATGAAGCTTCTTTGCGACAGTTATTTTTTTATTCTTATTTATCACGATAGAGACGATAGAAGGAAAGTAGCATGATAGACACGTTTCTATCGTCCCCACGATATATATTGTCATATCGCACAGCCCTATGGAGAGGTATGATTTTACACTGATCTACACTCCAGGGAAACATCTGATTCTTGCTGATGCTCTGTCCAGAGCCCCTATGGACAATGGTGTGAGTTCAACTGAAGAGGATATTAAATGTCATGTGAATTTGTTGTCCACTGTGTTGCCTGTGTCAGACAACAAGTTGAAGCATATAGTTGAGGCAACAGCTAAAGACACAGAGTTACAGTTGGTCATGCAGAACATGGAGGAAGGATGGCCAATAGGCTCATGTTCACAGTTTTTCAAAGTTAAAACTGACCTAAGTGTTGTAAATGGACTGCTGCTGAAAAACAACAGAATTGTGATTCCACAAGTATTAAGACAGGATATTCTGCAGCGGATTCATGAGGGTCACCTAGGCATTGAAAAATGTAAAAGAAGAGCTAGAGAATCTGTTTTCTGGCCTGGAATAAATAAGGACATTGAGGTGCTAATAAGCAAATGTGAAACATGTCAGACATTTAGAAACAAACAGAGCAAAGAAAGAACCTATGATAACAGCTGACTTTCCAACATCACCGTGGCTGAAAGTAGGAATGGATTTGTTTTATTTAAAAAGAAAACACTATTTAGTGATCATGGATTACTATACAAACTGCACTGAGATGGCTCTGTTAGCTAATATATCATCAAATTGTGTCATCACTCATGCTAAATCGATTTTTGCAAGGCATGGCATTCCACATATTGTGGTGAGTGACAATGGACCATGTTTTAGTAGCAGAGAATGGCAAGATTTTGCTAAACAGTATGATTTTCAACATGTAACATCAAGTCCACATTATGCTCAGTCAAATGGGAAAGCAGAGAAAGGAGTTCACATTCTTAAACAACTTCTGAAGAGAGCTGCAAATAGTAACTCTGATCCGTATTTAGCTTTATTAAGCTACAGATCATCACCATTAGAATGTGGATTTTCACCTGCTGAACTCTTGATGAATCGGAAGATTCGTACAACTTTAACAAGTTATAACAGTGATGAGCAAGTTGCAAAGAAGTAGTGCTGGACAATAATTCAATAACGATAAATATTGCGATGTACTTTTATTCAATAACGATGATATGAAGTTTAAGCATATTTTCGATATTTCGATAGGATTTTACAACGTTTCACTGACGTTTTTCTGTTTCTGTTCGGGTTGGAGCGGCTGCTTCAACAACCCGCCCGGACAGAAAAAGCTGTGACACAAAACGTGCGTGGTGACGTCGTTACGCAGCGCTCAGTCCAGCAGCAGGCGTTAGCGATAGCAGGCTAAAAGCTAAGCTAGTCTCCAAAGCGCGTTAGTTTTCGCTTCAAAACGAGTGCTCATGACCGTCAGAATGTGACTGAACAAAGTTTCACAAGCGAAGAGAAAGCAGATGACATCACTGATGAGAGAGGAAACACTAATTCGTCAGTGTGGACGTAGTTCGGTTTTGTTAAACTCCAGGTTTCTTCTGCTGGAGCGAGGTTATGCTGCAAAACGTGACGGAGTCGTTCTAACTAGCGGTGGGAACATCTAACTTGTTTAATCTGAAGAGTTTCCACTCGATAGAATATGATGAGAGTGTAAGAATTAAGAGGAGGTCAATATTAATACTGACCTCTTTATCTTAATTAATTTACTTATTCAGATTGAATAGTAAATGTTCACGGATTCTGTTCTTTTTCAGTTTACCCAATATTTCTGTGGTCTTTATGATGGATAAATAAACAGAGCCATTAAGTGACAATGGACATTAACTTAGTTTGGTATGCCAGGCGACACTACCATTTATTTAAAATAAATCAACTAAATTAACACCATTACACTTGATTGACATGATTTCACTTTCTTTCAATTCAAATACGTCAGCACACTTAAATTTAACACAACAGACATAAATATTAGATGTTAAGCATATTTAGTCTGTGGGCTCTTTAACTTAAAATAGTTTCCAGCTTAGATAGAGAGGGAAAGATTTAGGAGGAGAAATGGAGGAAGAAAAGTTAAGAGTCAGGGAGTTATCTTGATGTGTTTAACCAGAAACATGGCAGTTCTCCGGCCGATTAAAGCTACACGTTGGTACCCTTGGCAAAGCATTTGACGACTTGTTACCTCGTGAAGATGGTCAGTCTCCCTCGGTCCAGTTTGGTCAGTTCGTTTACCATTCTCAGCGTCTCCAGACGTGCGCCTTGACTCGAACCGAAAGTAACGGCAGCTCCTGGTGCTGTTGTTCAAGATAAGACGTTCCTTAAAGGAATGTCAATAAAAGAGAGCTTTTCAGCTGTTGAAGATGGCTTATAACTTGGCATGTTATAAGTCTTTAACTGAATGACATGGTCATTAGCGTGTTGACCAGACGATCATCAGTTCTTTGGGGAACCTCATCAGGGGTTGAGGACCTCAGCAAACTCTAAGGAAAACAGGAAGTCAGAGCTCTTTTAAGGCTAACTTGACCTAGAAAGACGTAGCTCTTTCTCATTCGGTCTGTTAGGCCAGGAGCCACTGAGAGGAGGCATAAGTTAGATTAAAAATGTCAGAAAGGATAAGAAAGTTAGTTTAAGACGCCAGTTTCATGATACAGCAGATTTAGAACTTTCTTAACTCATTACCAACATTGTTGTATGAATAAACAAACGTCATCAGAGCATAACATATGGGACCTATTAATGATAATAGCTTGATTATTAAATAGGACAAAAACAAAAGTCTCTGGGTGTCTAGATTGTCCTGAGCTCAAGCTAAAATGAATGAGATAAAGTGTTCCTTTTATCTTCACATGCAAGTTCGAGAGGAGAGGAGAAATCCTCCATGTACAACATTTTGAATTAAGCAGAGTATTTGATTTATCTGACATTAAAATGTACTGATGCTCTTACAAATAAAATTATTCATTTGATAACATTTGAATTAACAAAATTAAAAGAAGTCTCTGGATGACTTAATTGCACCTTTGACACAGCAGTGAAACACAGTTTAACTCTCACAGAATAACACAGCTTAAAAGCACACATCATGAAAATGACAAAAGTTATTCTTTTGATCACATCAGCCTAAAATCAAAGATAGAAATAGTCTCTTTTGGTGACTATATTTATCAGATTACAGTTTAATGAATGATTTTGTAGTAAATGTCTTGCTTTACTGAGAGGTCAGTAAAGGTCATCACTGGACAGTTCAAAAACCTTAATTTGACCCTGGGTAGGTCCACTACATCTCCCCCCTTTTGGAAGCCATCGCCAGTCCTTGGGGATGGGGTCCAACACGAAAGGAAACCTTGAACTGTCTTTGATCTTGAAGTAATCCAGCAAGTGGAAAAAAAAAATCAAAAATTATAATCCCATAAAGTTTTTTGAAATTCCATACTGTTCGGAGGTAATCCCATTGCGAAAAGCTTTTAATCCCTTGGAAAACTGAGTCTGTTAACTCTTGGCAAACAAAGTCTGTGATCCCTTGGAAAGCAAAGTCTTATAATCCACAGCGGTAATTCCACAGCAGTAAATCCACAACGATTAGTTTTGTTGATTGATCAGCAACAATTGTTTTCATAATCAGCATGTAGAGGGGATCCCTCGATTGACGCAGAGGAGGCGACCCTTGGATGAAGGTTGAAGACCAACGTTGAAGTAGCATGTCCCCACATCGAAGGTTGAAGGCTGGTTGGTTTCCAGTCCGTGCCACTCTGGTTCTATGTGTCATGCATTTATGTGGTTTTTAAGGTGGGCTTATGATTGGGATTTTACATTAAGCCTTACCTATATGCACCTGGTATGTAAGCTATCATGGTTTAGATCAGCTACAATTACCAATTAAGGGGTGGATCAAATCTATAAATTAGGTATAGGGATCTGTACCTATAGAATTTTAGAGGGCTTCTGTAACGAAGGCCTCTAATTCCAAACTATTCCTCCATTCATTACTTAGTTTAGGTTAA